>LOJH01041653.1:5679-20030 GCA_001685095.1 Ellobius talpinus | reverse complement strand
ATAGATAAGAATAATGGGTTAATATAAGCTACAAGAATTAATAAGAAGACTGAGCTAATGGGCCAATCAGTTTTATAACTTATGGAGATCTCTGTATGACTTTCTTTGGGGTATGCCGGCTGTGGGGTACTGGGCAGGACAGAAACCCCAACAAGCTGGCCCTCATGTTACATAGTGCCATGCTTAGCAGGTCCTGCTCCTAGGAGAGCTGGTCCTGCCCCATGCCTGGGCAGCTTGGGAGAGACACTGAGGACGTAAGGGCAGGAGAGTGGGCCCTGCCCTTTGCTTACTGTGGCACATGGTTGAGCTGGCCCCACCCCTCACTAGGGCAGTGTTGGAGAACTGGTCCTGGTGGCGAGATGATGAAACACAGCTAGAGCCTATGGCATGAGCATAGGAGAGCTGACCCCACCCCCTGCCTGGGTGAAGTGAATGATGTGGTACTGGTGACAATGGTGCAGGAAAGCACAGACTGACCAACTTAGCTACCACCCAGGCCCAGAGTCAGGGCTTTGAGTTGGTCCCACCCTAACATCTACCCCATCTGTGAGCCACTAGAGTGTGTGGAGGGGCTGGTCCAGTGGAACCAAAGGTACCAGTCTCCATGACACAGGGCAAAACAAGATAGCAGAGAGGAGTCCCAGTAAGGATCCAGCAGTGATAGTGCATCAGAAGCCAGAGGTCTGGAACCAGGTCAATGATTCCTTGTAATGAACATTTGCAGGTAAAGCTGTTTGGGTGAAAGGGTAGACTTATATGTAATGCACAAATATATAAATACAGCCTGCTGAGTATGCTCAGTGTTGCTTGTATATGTATGAATTCTGGTCTGACCACTAGATTGGATAACTAGTTATGGGAGTGTCTAATTCTCCCTCTCTCAGCAGTCCTTAGTTGGCTTAGTTATTTATCTAGGAGTAGGGCCCCATGAAATACCCCCTTACATGATAGCATGTCTGTTGGTATTGGCATTTTTCAAGTCTTGTTCAAGCACTCCTATTATTGAGGTATCATGTATGTAACTTCACTCTCATTTACTGGAGATGTGATTTCAGAGAAGACTTTCTTGTCCTTGGGTTCCTATAATCTTTCTGCCCCTTCCTCCATGTTGTTCTCTGAGGCCTAGAGTTATGTCTCAAGACTTCAAGAGTTATGTTGCAAACTGGCGTAGTTACTCTGGAAATAAGTCTAGATGATTCTAAAAATAAACTAAAGATAAATATACCACATGACTCAGATATTCCTCTTCTTGGCATATTATTTTTATTTACCCAAAATTACATGTAATACATATGAGTGTGTGTATATACATGTGACATGAGACAAAGACTATTTCAAAACTCCCAATAGTTGACATGAAAGATCTCCTCTCAAGTTACTGGTCAGGGGAGTCCAAGAGATTCCCATGACAACATAGACTATTGGCTTTGGCAGGTAAGTCTTGGATGTTGACGGTAAGACTCTATTGTTGAAGTCACCATTCACGTTTAACACAGGACTCAGATCATTTGAGCTGGATGGATCTGACCTGAAATCTCCTTCCTGATGATTAGCTCTCACAATACCAAAGGGTACTACTATATGCATTGCCAATGAAGGGAGGCTACCTACACAGTTTGGATTCCTAGGAGTCACAACAGTTACTAACATTGTAAGATATGTTGCACCTAAAGGTACAACAATGGCACTCATATACTGGCAGTAACCAGTAACAGTCTAATTGGACTTAGGCCTTGCTCAGCAGGAGAAAAATTATTCCTGGCCCTGGGAACCCACCCAGTTTCCTGCAGCTAGTGAAATTATAGATTCTGAAGCAGAGTCTTCCACTACAATTTTACTAGACCAGAATAATTCCTAACTGTATTCTGAGTCTGTATCCTTTCTCCCATAATAAAGTATAGCTCTCAACCCTCATCAAAGAAGCTTCTCTTTGCAACAGATGGAGACCATTACAAAAAAAGGTGAGAATGCAGAGAACAGCTGATGGTGGCATACCTAGACCCAGTGGATATATCTGGACCTACATTATATATAAATCAAAGGACCCCAAATAGATTTTTAGCTAAAGTTGATAATCCAAAAATCTGCAGAGACCGATTCCAAACACAGTTAAGTGAATGGTGAAGTGTGTGGCAAGATGGGTATATAAAGAAAAAGACAGTAATTGATGAATGAAGAGATCAGTGGACCTGTTCAAATAGCATTAACAAAAGAAGTGAAGAGAGTATCTCTGTGGACATCCAAGTGAAATGCCCTCCAGACAGAGAAACTGTACATGGGAATTCTATATAATTAAAAGGTACTAAATCAGTGTACACAGAAACACAGCACCAAAGGAATAGCTAACCTAAATATGTCCGTTAAAACCATTAAACAGGGTATCAGAGTAGATCAATGGCCCACACGTGTAGCTCACAGCAGCTGAGAGAGTTCCTGACAGGAACCAGTGTTAAACAATTTCTCTCTTCTGATTCAGATCTTCCCACAAAACCCTAATAATTATTACAGTCTCTTTATATTTACTGTAAAACCCATTATTCCTTTCATAATGGTCTTCTGAGTTGCCCACGTCTCCAAGGAGGGAACTGTGTACTCAAATAAATAATGACTTCTTTGATCATGCAACATCAGTCCAAGAACTAGAGAAAAAGCTACTGCGTGTATTTTGTTTCCCAGCAAGCTCAGGAGCACAGCAGAGATATTCATAATGTAGTGACTTTAACCCTTCTAAAGGCAGACAGCAGTAAGAATGAAGTATCACTAAGTTCTGAGAAGCCTCAATATCTGGTGAGCAACTGTTCGTGTTGCAGGAGTTGCCATGAGCAAGCAAAATATCTTTCATTTAACACACAGCTGTCTCAATGGGAAACAGTGGTTTACTCTGGCAAGACCACATTGCAGTAGAGTAGCATAAAGACCTCCACACTTCACAGTTAGGGATAGGAAATGGAGAGAAAAGAAAATATCCATCATGAACCTCACTAGATTGGCACACCCCTTGGTCCCCTCAATAAGCCTATGATGGAGTCTTGTTCTACTTTGCAGAATGGAAACTGAATCCCACCAAGTTTGTGCAGTTTGCTCTGGATCACCGAGACAAGAAACAGCAAAATAAGCCTTAAAAGTTGGGCTTCCCAGACATTAGAATCCATGCTGTTTTTACTATGTTACATTCCATCTAATATGTCATCAAAACCCCAAAATGCAGTGCATTTGATACCACAGTGATAGGCTCGCTTCCTTGGTCACTTCTGGGCAGACCTGCTCCTCAGTCAGGCATAGCATATGTCCCTGTGCTATTGAACTCACCACACAATGTAATTACTCACCTGCCTACCATCTCCAAAAGACTGTACACTTCCCATGTTTACATTGTTATCAAATTCTTCATATACCAAATGTGTTTTGCTCAAAACACCCACAGGAATACTTGAGTGTTAAATTTTGTGTCTGGTATGCAACATGGCAGTTACTAAAATAAATTTAAAATATTAAGAATGGTTAGTATTGAACAATAATCAGAAACTCTTTTGAGTTCAGGTTTATTTGGGGAGAATCCTTAGACAAACTGTGATCCATTTATTGACTCTGAGAAACTGGTTGAATAGCTCACACTTTTTCAATACCTGTCTAAGACAATGAGAATAAAGTCAGTGTATAAAAATAAGTGGAAATTTTTGAGTATTTCCTTGTAGGCAACATTAAGAAACAATGAGCAAATAAAAATTAATGTGACAAATGGTAGAAAAATTAAGGAAATACAGGGGATTCTTTAGAAAAAGGAAAGGAAAATGGTGTCTCCAATGAGATGCTAATCAAGCTGTAGCATCAGGAACACAGGTGCCAAAGAGTCTTCTTTGACAGGCAGGATATCCGTGCGCCGTAGGAACTATGAAAACTCATAAAGCTGGGGCACAGAGGGTCTGAAGGGTGTCAGACACACACCGAGCTGCCTCATGATGAAGTGATGGATTTTCTTACGATAACTGTCTGCTCACAAGGCAATCATGAAAAGACTGGCAAGACCAAGTTATTAATACATAATCATAAGAATAAGAAATCTTCCCAAAAGTGAAGGAGAGATTTCCAAAGTCCCACATATAGACCATTTATATGCTGTATACATATTTACACCCAAGAAGTGAAAGCAAGCTATTTGCCAAAGCTGTGATCCTAGAGGGTTAATGGGAGAAACCAGAATGCTAATCAGAGAAGACAGCTTTGATTAGAGTACCAAACCCCATCAGTAGATATTCGAAATTCATTAAAGAAAAAAGGGTACTGCAATAACACAGTAAAAATAGGAATAAGTGTGTTGGAGAGAGAGGTGGGAGAAAAAAAACTTAACACCCTCATTTCTATATAAGAAACATATAAAAACGGAACTTTTCCAAGGCCCTCATCCAAAACCTCACAGGACAGACTTTATGAGTTCTAGCTAAAGGACAGATGTCAAATATGGCACTTTAGCGACACACACAGCTATTTAAACTTAAATTAATTAAAACTAAATGAATTATTAACTCAAACTGTCTCAGTCCTTATGATTCAAAAGCCACCTGTGCCCTATAGGTCCTACGTTGGAGAACAGCGCTCACAGGCAGCCAGATGCCCATCCCTGTAGTTCTAGCCATGGCCTCAAGCAGGCTTGCCACATGCTCCAGTATAGCGTGAAGCTTCAGTTCTTAAAACCTAATGTGTTCCTTCTCATGCAGTAGATGCTCAGTAAAGAGTCGCTAACCACTCAGCAACTCAGATTCAAAATCAGTAGAAAAAGTAACTGTGAGGTGTGTTTTAGGTAGAAAATGTCTGCCACTAGAATACCGAATCTACTTGCCATTGAGGATGCCTGTTGATGGTGTGTTTTAGGCAGCTAATTTCTACCACTGAAACACCGAATCTACTTGTAACTGAGATGCCTTCTTGATGGCTCCACTAATAAGTCTTTCTCCTTGCATGCTCAAATTATGGTAACTGTGGAATTTTCTAACTATTCATGTAACTTTTTATGATTTACAACTTCTATTACTTTGAAAGCCAGCTGCATGTCATCCTTATATCTTTCTTAGATGGAGAATCCAGGGCATACCTTTCCCATAGAGAGCCTGGCAGATGTCTGTCTTCTGTGTAAACTCAGGTAAATCTCTGCTTAGCTTCACTTCTCCTTGCCCGCCTTACAGAGTTGAGAAAAGTATCTAAAATGGGTGTGTAGTGCTTCAAAAACAATAATAGTAATATTTAAAAAATATTATTGCAGTCAAGTTGTTTGTAATTTAGTGGTTGGAGGCTAGCATAACTCAAAATATGAAAAAAGTCATTCTCAGACTAATAATTAAGCTACTTTTCTTTGCTTATCACACTGAAACACCTGACCTTTCTGTTAATGTCTCACATCATTTGAAAGACACTATTATGTTTGTTTGGTTTTAGTGAAAACACTAGAACATGAGACAGGCCCAATATTCCTCATCCCCATTACTGTCTCCTGCTTTTTCCAATTTCTGACTGTGTTTCAGATTAGGTTTTCCTTCAGTCTGCTACATCTTTATGAGAAATCAGTATTTGAATCAGGAGATTATCAGAGGCATTCATTCACATACAGAACAAAATGTCATTCTTTAAAGGGTTCATTTGATACAGCATAATACCAAAAAAGACAGGAGTTGCTGTCATCTTCATACTATTTAATCTAAATATTATTATACTCATGGAGTTACTATCACAATTGCTATGCCCAAATTATTCTATTCATGTTCTACATTGATACAATGGATGTATTTATGTTTAAATTTCATGTCAATCTGATGCTTTTTGTATCCCCAGCAATCTATATTTAATTAAACATCTTTGTATTTATTATCTCATCTGATTCTAAATTTGGTCAAGTAAATATTCCTATCTCAATTTTCTAAAAGTTTAGAGAATTGAAGTTATTTCTCCAAAGTCACACAGCTAATGATAGGCAGATCTGGAAAGCAAATTTTTCTTAAGAGTATAGCTTTCAAATTATTCATTGTCTTGAAATCAGTACCCATGTTGTTTGGTTGCTGATTACATGATGTGTTAGAGTCCTGGGTTGACAAGGTTGTTCAGCTGGTAAATATACTTGCTGCCAAGCCTGACAACCTGAGTCCAATCCCTGGGACTTACAGGGTCAAAGGAGAGAACCAACTCTCACAAGTGGACCTCTGATCTCAACATGCGCCTTGTGGCATACACATCAACACACACAAACACACACACACACACATAAAATGAGTAAATAATGTAATGAAAAGTTAAAACAGAACATTTCCATGATTTCCGCTTAATTAAGTGTCTTTATGAAGTCTTTTTGTTTCTAAATCCTGCAAAACTGTTAGATGACTAACTTCAAAACGTGGTCCTGACTTTATCTTTAGGTCACCTACTACCCATGTTCTACGGTTCATAACATAGCCCATAAATGCCATGTATGGCATAGGGAGTTCTGACAGCATCCCTTCATGGAGAGATTTAAAATGCCCTCACAAGAATGTGATGGCGAGGCAGCCTCTACTCGGGGGATGGTTTTACTAGGAAGATTTCTTTCTAGCCAGGCTAAAAAGATTGAAATACTATAAATGAGAAAATTTTTCAGGAAATGGAGGTAAGGTCATCCACTGACCCTGCACAGAAATACCGGAGCCCTGTCAGCACACAGAAAAATGAAATTATTCATGAGGTTGCCTGTTCAAGCACCCCCTTATTGATTTTTTCTTCTTTTTTCAGAAAAAACTGCCTTTTGGCTGCCACAAGTAACAGCACACACATACACACACACACAAGCCTCGGCTGGATCTTCACCCTAACAAAAGTCTTGTTGCACTCAATGGCCTCACAAAATGGAATGCACCATGCAGGCAGACTCCTACTCAATTCTGACATGAAACAATGCAGAAAGTGTGCAGAGCCCTCATTTAAAGTCAGGAGATGTGTGTGGTTCTGGAGAAATCAGAATCAGAACAGTTTCTGTGCTTCTGCATCATGGGCTCTGGCTACCCTAAAATGCAGAGATAGTAAAGCATAGAAAGGTTAAGAAAACAGATTTGATGGAAAGAATCCATTCTCTAGTCTTTTTAGTCTCAAAACCTGTGTTCTTATTTCTTTTGCTAGAGTAGATAAACTTTCATTGTTCCAACTTGGACAATTTGTAACATGACAGATAAAACAATTTAGGAAAGCAGGTGTTAGCAGAGATTAATTTTGTCATTGCTAAGCCTCCAGAGTAACTTATTTTTCAGCCTACAAAAGTATTTTTCCAAAGCCTTAAATGATCAATGATGATGGTAAAATTTCCTTTTGTGTTATGTGGGAGATAATTTCCAGATTTTCTTAATCTCTTATTTGGGTCAAAATTGCTTGCTAACTAATGTCTTGTGTCTTGCTTATTACAGTGAGAATACTCACTTTTAGAACTTTGAGATTGTTGCCAGAAGCCTGGATTTGAGAATTACTCCTAAAACTGGTTATTTTATTTCACTCTTTATAGCCACCCGGGTTAGTGATAAAAGACCAGACCCCCCTATTTCTAAGCTTAGTGGACTCCAATTTGGGGTAACTTCTTTGTTTATTAATTTATTTTTAGTTATCTCTCAAATATTACATCCTGATGCAGTCCCCCCCTTTCTTGTCCTTCCCATCCCCTGCACCTGTACCTCTTCATCCCCAAGTTCCACTCCTCCTCTATTTCTCTTCAAAGAAGGACAGACCTCTCAGGTATATCAATAAAACATGGCATATCATGTTGCAATAAGACTAGGCATATCCCCTCATATTAAGACTGGGCAAGGCAACCCAATAGGAAGAAACTGGTCCCAAAAGCAGGCAAAAGATTCAGAGACAGCACCTGCTCCCACTGTGATGTGTCATGCAAGAACACCAAGCTTCACAATTATAACATGCATACAGAGGACCTAGGTCAGATCCATGCGGGATGCCTGATTGTCATTTCAGTCTTTGAAAGCTACTATGGGCCCTGGTTAGTTGATTCTGTGGGTTTTCTTCTGATGTCCTTGGCCCCTCTGGCTTCTACAAACCTTCCTCCTTCACTTCTACAGGATTCCCCAAGCTCAACCTAATGTTTGGCTATAGATCTCTCTATCTTCTCTCATCAGTTGGATGAAGCTTCTCTGATGACAATTATGCTAAGCTCTGTCTACAAGCATAGCAGATTATCATTAGGAATCATTTCATTGTTTTTTTCTGGATGTGTTTGGTTCTATCCTGGGTCTCTGGGAATTCAGCATCTGGTTCCTAGCCTTCCAGACAGTGGCAAGCATGAACTCCCTTTGGAGGCATGCATCTCAAGTTGGACCAATCATTGGTTGGCCATTCCAAGAAGTTCTGTTCCAACTTTACCCAAGCACATTAAACGCAGGACAAATTGTAGGTCAAATGTCATGTGACTGGCTCAGTATTGACAGAAGCCTCTCATTTGTTACTTGGCCACTAAGACCCAAAATAAGAAACTGTATTAATTAAATCACTCCTTAGCCTGTTAGCTCTATCTTCTTATTGGCTAGCTCTTATACCTTAAATCAGCCCATTTCCATTACTTTACATTTTACCACAAGGCTTGTGGCTTGCCTGCAAGGTTCCAGCTCATCTGTCTCCTGCAGTGGCTACTTGGCATTTCACTGGCTGCACCTTCTTTCTCCCAGCATTCAGTTTAGTTTTTCCCGTCTAGCTCTACTCTGCCCTATCACAGGCCAAAGCAGCTTCTTTATTCATTAACCAATAAAAGCAACACATACACAGAAGGGCCTCCCACACCAGAACAGTGACCAATATCTCCAATAAAACCTCCCCTAGTACAGAAGATGGCCATCTCAGGCTTTTTATCCCCCATTAGTAGACATTTTCACTAGGGTCACTGAATGCCTACAGCTGATAAACACCTTCAACAATGTAGCTGAATACAAGATTAACTCAAATCAATCAGTACCCTCGAATATAAAATGGCAAATGAGCTGAGAAAGCAATCAGGAAAACAACACATTTCATAATATACTCAAATAATATATCTTGGGGTAACTCTCACCAAGCAAGTGAAAGACCTATATGAAAAGAACTTCGTCTTTGAAGAAAGAAATTGGAGAAGATGCCAGAAGATCTTTATCCCTTATGCTCATGGATCAGTAGGGCTAACATAATAAAAATTTTCATCTTACCAAAAGAAATCTACAGGTTCAATGCAATCCCCATCAAAACTCTAATAAAATTCTTTACAGATCTTGAACAAACAATACTTAATTTCATATGGAAAAACAAAAATCAAGATTAGCTAAAACAATCCTGTATAATAAAATAATCTCAAGAGGCATCACCATCTCTGATTTCAAACTATAATACAGAGCTATAGTAATAAAAACTACATGGTATTAGCATAAAAACAGACAGATTTATTAATGGAATCAAATCCAAAACCTAGGCATAAATCCACACACCTGTAAAAATCTGGTCTAACTGGATGTCAGCATGTAGAAGAATGCAAATAGATCCACATCTATCATCCTGCACAAGTGGATCAAAGACCTATTTACATAAATCCAAATACACTGAATCTGATAAAAGAGAAACTGGAGAATGTCCTTGACTTAATTAACACAGAAGAAAATTCCTACCCTGAACACAGAGAGCACAGGCACTAAAATCTTAATAAATGAGACCTCCTGAAACTGAAAAGCTTCTGTAAAGCAAAGTACACTGTCCAAAGGACAAAATAGCAGTCCAAAGAATGGGAAAAAATCTTCATCAACTCTACATCTGGCAGAGGGCTAATATCCAAAATATACAAAGAACTCAAGAAACTATAAATCAACAAACTAAATAATCCAATTTAAAGTGGGGTACAGATCTAAACAGAATTATCAACAAAGGGCTCTCAAATGGCTTAGAAACACTTAAAGAAATGTTCATACTTAGCCATTAGGGAAATGCAAATCAAAATGGCTCTGAGACTCTATCTTATACCTGTGAGAATGGCCAAGATTAAAAACACAAGTGACAGCTCATGCTGGAGAGGATGTGGAGGAAGGGGAACACTTCTTCATTGTCAGGGGGAGTGCAAACGTATATAGCCACTTTGGAAATCAATATGGCAGTTTCTCAGAAAATTGGAAACTGATCTACCTAAGACATGGATATATCATACCTGGGTATATGCCCAAAAGATGTTCACCCCACCATAAGGACACTTGCTCAACTATGTACACAGCAACTTTATTTGCAATAGCCAGAAACTGGAAATAACTTTGATGTTCCTCAACCAAGAATAGATAAAGAAAATGTGTTACATTTACACAATGGAGTTTTATTCAGCTGTTAAAAAATAACATCATGAAATTTTCAGCCAAGTAGATGGAACTACAAAATATCACCCTGAGTGAGGTAACCCAGGTCCAGAAAGACAAATATGCTATGTACTCACTTATAAGTGGATGTTAACTATAAAGCAAAGGATAATTATGCCACAACCCACAGATCCAGAGAAGCTAAGTAACAAGGAGGGCTCAAGAAGGGTGCATGAATCTCCCTGGGAAAGGGAAATATATTTCTAGAGTGGACTGGGGATGGTGTGGATTGGAACAAGCAGAAGCAGGAATGGGAAAGATGGAGGGAGAGAGTAATGGGAAAGATGGCTGGAACTGGGGTTCATTGAGGGCAGGAGGAAGAAACCTAGTGCAATGGCTGCTACCAGGAATCTTTATGGGGTAACTTCTAAGACTGCCACAGTGACATCTTATGACTGGGATTAAACTCTGAAATACACAATGACCTACTTCTGCTATTTTGAAGCTTGGGTCCATGCCACATTTAACCCACACCAAGAATGTCTGTACCCCACCTACTTCATTCATTTCTAATTTTCTATAAATTCACCTCCCACCTAAAAATGTAAATTGGAGTCTATATATGGAGAAAACAATATTATAGTTCATTTTTCTTTATCTACTTACATTTTAGTAGTTAACACTATTGCTTTACAAATAGTATGGTATTCAACATTTATTTAAAATAATTAAATCATATATTGATAGAAACATGAAGAACTCTATCTCTATAGCTGTGTGTTAAGTTTTCTCATATATTTAAGTAAAGCTCTAGATTGGAAAAGTGCTCTAGTACAATGATTAAAAGTGTTAAATTTGGGTACATAACTAGAGACAAAGAGATCCCTTCTATACCCACTGCTGATTCCCACCAGGTTTCAACTGATAGCTTCAAAACCACGATAACACAGGACTCTCTGACAAACTCAGTGGACAACAAAGCAAAACAAAACAAACAAACAAAAAAAACATGTATGTGAGAAAGAGACTGGGAGGCAGGAGTAGTAGGGAGGTAAAAGAGGATGAGGACGTGAAGAGTAGTCAGTGTGCATTGGGTACATGTGTGAGATTATCTGAGAGAAAGCTTATTTCATTTGTTTAAATTTAAAAAATAAGAGATCTGGATGAAGACACCTGATGCACACCTCTGACTTACACACACACACACACACACACACACACACAGCCAGAAGCCCTACAAAAGCAACCTGTTGTGTCTCCACAAAGAAGATATTTGGCTGGCTGTCATGAAAGTGCCATTAATAATGACCCTTAAATATATGGTCATCTGTTCACAACCAAAAAAAAAGAGAAGAGGAAGTGTGTCACAAATAATAAAAACTATTTTTAAGTGTATAAAATCAAGCCAGAGAAACAAAATTCAAATGCTACATTTGTAATATGCCCTTGGACAAGAACACTTAACACGCTGAGTCTCAATATTATCATCTGTAAAATATGGAAATAATATCTGCTGCACTGGCTCCCTTTTTCTTAGTGTAATAAAACATCATAAGCAAGACAACTTATAGAGGGAAAGTTTATTCGGCTTACAGTTACAGAGGGAGAATTCATAATGGCTGGGGAGGCATAGCAGCTGGTGGCTGGAGCAAGAAGCAAACATGATGCAAAATAAGTGAGGTGTAAGCAGAGCCAGGCTACAAAGACTTGTAGTGATATATCATTTGTATTTTAGTAAATAAAGCTTGCCTGAAGTTCAGACCAGCCCCACTGGTCTGTCTTACACACCAGGCATGGTGACACAAAATTTTAATCCATGTAGCCACACTAGTTCACCATAAAAACTGGCAGTAGTGGTACATGCCTTTAATCCCAGCCCTAGAGAGGAATATAAGAAGGGAGGAGACAGCTCTCAGACACAGTCTCATACTGAGATTCCTGGAGGCACGATCTCCATATCAGACTGAGGTAGAGCTAAGAGCCAGTGTCCGGATGTTTTGCTTTTCTGACCTTCAGGTTGAGCCCCAATATCTGTCTCTGGGTTTTTATTAACCACGTTACAAAGACTAATCGCCTGCCTCTAGCAACACACTTTTTCCAAAAAGGAAGAACCTTCCTAAAGGTTCCTTAATCACTCCAAATTGCACAACCCACTGGCAATCAAGTGCTCAAATTTATGAACCTATAGGGGACATTTTTTATACAAGCTACCATACACATTCTAATTTTCATAGGGATTATGTGCATAATGAGCAGCTTGAAGCATACTTTCATAAACAGTTGTAGTAAAAGCAAATCATTTTTCTGGTGAACAGAAATCTGTATTTCGTGTAACGTAATAAAGTCTGTGAACCCCAAAGAGGAAATAAATATCTCCCACAATGAATTGCTTCTGTTCAAGTCTCTGTGGTCTTTGTTACTCACTGATCAGTAAGAAAGAAGAGATGAGAGAAAAGGAAATCCCATGCTCTCCTGCAGGTTAAATTAAGTGGAGATGGTGGCAGGGCAGTAGAAGTAATCACTACTAATTAAATAGCATAACTGTAAAAAGAGACTCAAGTTCACAATTCCATATAGAGTCAGAGCCCATGGGTGTGAAGCAGTTCCTCCTTGACCAAAGGTCAGAGAGTTCAGGCCTATTCTTGCTCCTTCAATGTTATGACAGGAGGTTTGACCCAGGGTGTAACTGCCTACAGGATGCTTGGCCTAAGATGTGGTTGCTACATGTCCTGTCTAAACAATGGAATACTTAACTTCTGATATAGTTACTTGATGTTTCAGGTATTGAAGATCTAATAGGGTTTTTTTGTTGGTGGTGGTGTTATAGTTGTTCCTTGTTTGTGTCATGGAAAAGAAGTATTGCCTTCTTCCCCCATTTTTGGATTAGAGTATATAAAGCGTATGGAAAATAAATGATGGCAAATTTATTATTTGCTGGGTTGCCCTCCCAACTCTATTCTGTGTCTCTATTTCTTTTGTACCTATGCTTTTTATGCCTAACATTTCTAATCCACAGGCCCCTACCCTGTAACATATGATCTCATCAAGGCTGGACCCTGACAGATGTTGCCCCAATGTGGGACCCTGAGAACATAGCAGAACAGTATTGTTGCAGGAACAAAAATTACTATGGAACCTGCTAGCATTCCTGCCAATAATTTCCAACATTACTAGAAACCCTGCCTCAGCATACATGGAGGTTGAGTAGTTCTGAAGAGAAAGGACACAGATCCAGCTGCCTCTGTGACCCTATCATGTGCTCATAACTATCTAAACATAAGATCTCTGAAATAAAGGCAGGCATACTTGTATAAAAAAAGGGAACCCACTTATTAGCACAGTCACTGAGAGTGAAGAATTTGAAACTGCAGTTAATGATAGACCTGGTGGCATCGTGATTTTCAACATAAACACTGAATAGCAGATGACATGGGAATATCTGAGTTTTCTGTCTGCAGATTTTCCACAGCAAACTTTCTCTGGTTTGATTAGCCATTACATTTTAGTTGCATATTTTTAAATCTACATGTTTCCTGAAAATTCTGGCATATTACCCCTGTAGGCATTTTTTCAGTTTGCTTCAGTTCCATATTTCATTACATCTGAGGAGAAGTAGCATGGTCCATGCATTAATAGGGAAAATACTTCTTGAAGGTCTTCTGTGTGGTGAATCTGTAGGGTTAGGTTACACAATATACTAGAGAGAATATTGCAATGAGTAAAAAACTTGTAGGCATATAACTGCAAAGAAATGAATAGAGAAATTTTGGTATGATGGGTATGATAAAGAAATCACAACAGTCTTCATCTAGGCACATTTATAGTCTCCAATTTTACATTTAGGCTTATGATACATTTTGAGTACATTCTAGTATATGCTGTGAGATTGTTTTTTATCAAGCTTTATTGACTTTTAAATTTTATTTTCTTGTATTTTGATATCTAATTATTCTACAATCTTTTGTTGAAAGGCTACTCTTTTATTGAACTGCGTACCAACTCCAGCCTGATAATAAGGGAACCAGCACAGGACAAAAG
>LOJH01041652.1:0-14351 GCA_001685095.1 Ellobius talpinus | reverse complement strand
GCATATCAGATATTTACATTATGATTCATAAACAGTAGCAAAATTACAGTTATGAAGTAGCAACAAATTAATTTTATGGTTGGAGGTCACCACAACATGAGGAACTGCAGTAAAGGGTCACAGAATTAGGAAGGTCGAGAACCACTGGCATAGAAGATCATGGTGGGAGCGAAATAAAAGTGGGGCCTTTTAGCAGCGTCTGGATGATACTATCCATGATGTCCAGCCAGTCAGCCGTGCTCCCTGGTTCAAGCTCTCCAACCACCTGGTAGGGGAGTGTCATTTCCAGGCTGCAGACAGGGAAGCTGTAGATCAGAGAGGGAAGGAGCTTGCTCAAGGTAGCACAGCAGATGCATGGTAGACTTGCATTCTTACTCTTGCATATTACATGCCAGCACTTCCAGGGCTGTGGCTCAGCACACTCCTGGCACAGACCCCAGCATACTGTCTGCTAGAATGGGCCCACCACAGGCTTTAGGTATTATCGACTAATTCAACTAACTGAAGGGCACTTCTAGACTTACATCCCTCAGAGACACTCTTTTTGTACCTATTATTTTATAAACTATCCCCTTTGCCCCACTGTGGGTTTTGAGACAGCATCTCATAGGGGCCCAGGCTAGCCTCCAATTCACCATATGGCTCAGGATGATGTTGAACTCCTGAGTCTTTGGTCTCCACCTTTCAAGTGCGGTGGATGGCAGGAGTAGGCATTTATGCCCAATACCACTTGGTATTCTTGATGAAGAAAAAAAGATGTGGTTCTGAATCAATGGTTGTAGTTTGAATAGTTTGAAAAGCAAAGTATAAGTATGTGGCTTGTGGGTTTCAGATACAGGGAGACCTGCCTGAAGCAGAGTCTAGAAGGGGTCAGGGACGTGGCGTCAAGGGTCTGCACTTCGTGCCTGTTCCCTTTGGTCCATGCTATCTCATATTCTCTGTGTACCCACATCTGCCTCTCTAGACTTCCAACATCCTCCTCTGGAGCCTAAGCTCACATTCCCCACAGAGCACCCTCCCCTGTAATGTTTCTTTTAGGCACCAGTGACCCCTACCTCCCTTAGCATATTTCTACTTCAAAGACAACACTCCCTTTCCTTGTAGGGTTCCTTCTGCAAGCTAATACACCTCTTAGCTGCTCAGAGTTTTCAGACTTCTAATTTATTCCCAACCAAAAGCTTAATCTGTCTTGATCCTAAATGACAGATGAGGTGCTTTAGATACATAGCCAGTAATTGTTTTTAAAAGAAATATAGGTCTCGAGTAAATATCTTATCCTGCTCACCCTGAGGTCTCACGACTGTGTTTTCTATCAGATTTTCTATAAATACGCAACCCCTTTCCATGCCCCTCCACTTGTGTTAAAGGATTCCACACTGGGCAGATTTTCATCTATCTTTAATTGGACCAGGGCTCTACAGGGAGTGTGGGCAGTTCAGACTTCCAACGAGAATGCCTAGGAAAATATTTCAGCATCACAGAGGAAGTAGATTCAATATGATCTAGATTTAGATTGTCTCAGCGCAAGAATCACTTTGACCTTTGGTGACTGAACCCGGGCTCAGCTCCATTCTTACAAGAGCTACAGGCTTAGCAGGCTTGAACAGCTCCAAATGAAAATGCCTGGATTCGCAGACAACTTAATTTTCTGATCCGAAGTCTGTAATCCAGTTCATGGCATCTAGGGAATTGTTGGCTACCGCCTGGAGGGGCTCTTTGGCCTCTGTGCTCTTCCCACTGGACAGGTTCTTCCCTCTTCCTGAGATCCTGGTAGTCTTTATTGTCTTCCTGGACCTTGGTTTCAGAATCTCTCATTTCTTCAAGCCCGCTTGCAGAAATCTTTCTTTTCTGATGAAACACCTTCCTCATTGCCATGACAGAGACAGCAGAGGGGACTGGGGAGACAGTGCCAGAAGGGAAAGTGGGTGGCAGCCACAGAAGATGACCTGTGTTCAATTCCCAGAATCCACACACAAAGTCAAGTATGGGGCTTGGGAGATAGCTCAGCAGGTAAGAGCACTTGATGTGCAAGCAGGAGGAGCTGGGTTCAAATCCCCAGCATTCATGTAGAAAAGCATGGCATGGTCTCACATAACTGTAACTCCAGCTCTGTGAGGGGACAGAGACAGGAGGATCAGTGGGGTTTGCTTACTGCCATCTAGCTTTAAGTCACGTGGGAGATCTTGTCTCATGGGAATAAGGGGGAAAGCAACAGAGCGAAACATCACACACGCAAAATTGGTGGTAGAGAATATATAGACATGAAGTGGCTGACAAGGAGGCAGACCCTCCAGGGTGGTGGAGCAGCTGCAGATGGAGAGACAAGTGTCACCAGAGATAGAAGGACCTTCATCCTTCACATGGCTGACTCACCAGGACTCCCACGGTGACTCTGGTTTCGTGCACTCACCAGCTGTGCCCAGCTCACTAGCAAAGAAGTTTTATGTGAAGCTTGACTTTCGGCCATTTTTCTACTGCTCATCCGTTTTCCCTGGCAGTTATTGGGAAGAGTCACACTCAATTACCTCCTGAATTTCCAGAGTCCCACACAGCTTTCTGGTGTTTAATGGATGAGGATCAATGGCGTGGAAGAGGCCACAGTTTTGCTTGAGGTCCCTCTGCACCAGAGGGACCAAGTGGCCCAGGACCAGCAGGAGGCCTTCACTCTCAGTGAGCATCCATCTAGTCCCCAAAGCTGAACAAGGGACCATTTGCATGTGTGAAATAGATCTACCCATGTTCAGCTGTGTGCCAGACTCAAGAAAGGCTTTGCTATTTATCCAATCTTAGGGGAGTTTGATGCTAGCCATGGATCCCTTGAGTTTAACTCTCTGTCTTTTTGTCTGTGTACATCAGGGTGCAGAGTGGCCTGGGCCACACAGTAGGCTGGTTAGTGGAAAAACTTCCCTGCGTTCCTACAGGTTAAAACATTGTTCTTGGCACTAATACTTTAACAATAAAGAGTTCCCTTTAATAGCATCAAATCACAAAGAACCTAAGCAACCTGAACACTCAAACATGGGTTTGGTCTGATGAGACAAACTCTGGCTCACCCTGAGAGCCTGCAAAGCCCAGGCATGAACTTATGGCAGGGTTCAACAAGGCTTACCCACGGCCTTCAAAGAGGGGACATCACAGGATGTGAAAGCATCAGCCTACTTAGAAATAAAATCCGACCATCTCACCAAAAATGGAAACATCTCCAAACTCCTATTTACAGCTCACAAGATGAGGCAGGCTGCATGTGCTTTCTCTCCTCCCTCTCCAAGGATGGCACAATGAGAAACAGACCTCTAGTTGGAAATAGCCACAGCTCCATGCATCATCCGGGCCATAGGTTATGCATTGTCTTTGTTAATGGCCGACGGGGGTCTGGCCTTCAGAGACTCCGAGTCACAGCCTCCTGGGCTAGGAGCGGCGCCCATCCTCTAAATTCTCCCAATAGCGCGGCTGCTATTTTCAACTCTTGTCCTCCACAGAGAAGCCTGGTAATTTTCAGTGAAGTACTCGGATTAAGGGCTTTATTGAAAATTACTAGGCCTCAGCCAAACACAATAGGACAGACAATTTGGAGCAGCTCAGAAAAGAGCACTCACCTCCCCAAGAAAGCTGAACAGAGGGTTTTGCGGGGAGAGGCCCAGGTGGGTGAAAGCAGAACAGGAAAGGAGTCTGCAGTAATTGTTGGGCCAAGGAAGGAAGAAATGTTGGAGAATGAAAACGAGAGTGAATGGAAATGACATTTTGTGGAGAGAAAGGAAGAGATTAAAATGCCAAGAGCTAGGCTGAAAGTCATTCAAAACTGTAAAGAGCAGAAGAAAGGCAAAAGTAGGGTAGCGATTTTGCATGGGAGAAACACGGGAAGCTAGCAGGTCATAATTTACTGGCCAGAGTGCCCAATATAAAAGGGTGAAAACGCCTGTTGGCCTTGCTGGTGTCATGGTGCAAGGTAGAGAGGGAAGCTTTTTCTGACTCCACTCTCAGCCTAGCCTGACGGCCAAAGCTTCCCTGCACACAGGATGCAGCCTTGGATCCGAGAATGGGGCCTTCCTCTTGGCCCGCCAGCAACACACTGGTACAAGTCACGCTTCCTGGGATGGTCCAGGCCCACCTTCCCCTGGGTTATTACCCAAAGCCTCAACAGTGCATAGATCAAGGGTTTACTCCACATTCATATAGTAAGCACAGAGTGAAGATTTCCTTAAGTGCAAGGAAAACCAGACCAAAGGACACAAAGTATATGTATTGGGCTATGTTTCAACCGTGGTTTGGTGAGACTGAGGTATCATTTAGCTTCAATCTTATCACCGTATTAAAAATAATTTTAAAATATTTTTATATTTTATCTATTTTATATATACACATATGCATGCAAATGAATAAATGTAATAAAAATTTTAAATGCATTTCTAAGTGCAAGATCAAACAAAGCTGAGGTTTAAATGCCTATATACATGCATGCATGCATGCTTAGACATGAGCATGGCTGAGCCTGGGCTATGAGTGCAGTTGGCAAATCTCATCTGTGTCAGATCCTCCTGCCTGCTTGCCTGCTTGCCCACCCAACAAGCTGCTGCCATCACTCAGACTGAAGGTGGCTGCTTTTATCAGACAAATAGGACTCTGTATAGAAATGGCCAGCCCTTCTCTTGTAAGGATCCACCTTTGTCCCATTAGCAACCTCTTCTGTGAGGGAATGTGGGGCTGAGGGCTGGTACAAATCTAGTACAAGACTCAGGATGGAGACGAATGCTAACAGCACGCATGGCTAGGACACTCATGGGGGACTGATGGGGCAGTGTAGTGATATTTCATTTGTATTTTAATAGATAAAGCTTGCCTGAAATTCAGAGAGTAAAAGAGCTACACTAGTTTGCCACAGAAACTGGGCAGTAGTGGTGCACGCCTTTAATCCCAGCACTAGAGAGGAATATAAGACAGGAGGAGACAGCTCTCAGACACAGTCTCATTCTGAGATTCCTGGAGGCAGGATCGCCATTTCAGACTGAGGTAGACGTAAGAACCAGTGGCTGACTGTTTTTGCTTTTTTGACCTTCAGGTTTAACCCCAATTTCTGTCTCTGAGTTCTTATTAATCGTGCTACAGGGCAGAGCTGATTCTGACAGGGTGTCAGGTATAGGGAAGAAGGCATTTGAGGCCTCCCTGAGACTCAGTGATTGGCTCGAGAAGCAAGGTCATGCAATTGTATGAACATCATGGCACACCAAAGTGATGGAGCCTTTTCAATCCCAAGGTGTTCACTGCCCCAGCAATGGCCAGAGGGGACTCGTCTGTGAAAAGTGACTGTGTTGACACTCTGGAGTACCGGGGTGTACAGCAGGGGGATAATGACAACTCTATACTTTCTGTCCAGTTTTGCAGCAAATTTGAACTATTCTAAAAACACACCCGGGACAGTGACATAGCTCTGGGGGTGGAGGCCCTTGCTGTCAAACTTAAGGGCAAGAGTTTGACCCTGGGATCCACATGGTGGTAGGGGAGAGCCACTCCTACAAGTTGTCCTCTGGCCTTCACAGGCTGATGGGCAGGTTGGCCTCTGTGCATGTCTGTGAGGGACTGCTTTCACTGGTGTGGGAAGCCCAACCTAAATCAGTCAGACCAGATAAAAGCACATGGAAGAAAGAAACCTTTGCCTGTTTTGTTTTACTAATCCTCAGTCTCACTGGTAAGCTCATCTACCCTGCTGCTGCTGCTGCTAATTCCTTCCCTGATATTAGAACCAGCTTCTCTAGGCTTCTGATGTGGGCTGAAGACCACCGGTTTTTCAGGTATCCAGCCTCATTTGCTGAGCAACTACTGGGCTCTCAGCCTCTCTGGTGTGAGAATGGCATTGCTAGACTACTCTGAACACACCCAGAAGCCAATCTAATGAGCCTTGTTCTAGTATATGTTCATTCTATTGGCTCTGTTCTTCTAGAGGACCCTGACTAACACAGTCCCCCATAGGCTCATGTGGCCTCCACATGGTGGCGCTGTTTTGGAACACTAAAGAACCTTTACAAGTCCTTGAGGAAGTGAGTCACTTGAGTGTGGGCCTTGAGGTTTGGTAGCTCAGCCCCACTTCCTGTCTTCCCTCTTCTTCCTGACTATGGGTATCATAGATGCAGCATGACCAGCCACCCTATGCTGCTGCTGAGCCTTCCCTGCCATGTTGGACTGTATTCTTTCTTAAGCTATATTACAAAACAAACTCTTCCTCTTTTAAGTTGCCATTTGCTAAGTACTCATTCAGAGCAGGGAGCGAAGTAACCAGTTCAATGCCCAAGTCAGAACTTAGTGGAACCAGGAGGCAGGAATTAAGAGGAGTGAGTGGGTGGCTGGTGACAGGAGCTTCTCACCCCCTAAGGTAGACAAGAATGCAGCTCTCCAGGAGACAATGCAACTGGCCTTTACAAGCCCAGGAAAATAACAACTGATCATTGATGGGCTCTGGTCGGCATCAACAAATACTCCACGGAAGGGCACAATTCTCAGTTCAAATAGTAAAACGGAATACCAACACGTTCAACAAAATAACATAGTGTTTCATGTGTACACATGAGTATGAAAGTACATGAGCATGTATGTGTGTGTGGAGGCCAGAGGTCAGAGTCAGGAATTGTTTTCTATTGCTCTCCACCTCGATTTGGTTTTTGAGATAGGGTATCTCAGTGAACCTGGAGCTCTCCCATTTTGCTTGACTGGCTGGATCCTCCTGGGACTCTCTTCCCCAGGGCTGAGATTATAGGTGTGAATTTCCATGTTTTTTACCTGCATGATGGGGATGGAACTCAGGTCCTTGGGGTTGTATGCAAACACTGCACCACCTACATCATCTCCCCAGCCCTGGTATTGAGTTTCTCAGTAACCATCACAGCGGCCTGCATCAGTCTCTCCTTAGCCTCTGCCTTTCCTTGTTCTCTGCAGGACTAGTGCATACTCCAGCTCATTCAACTCCCCAATACAGTAGTTTTATAATGACAGATATTGGGGTACAAGAGAAAAAAAAACCCTCTTATTCTGGTGCATGTTATGTTTCCGTTTCACACCCTTCTGCCATAAATTTTGTAGTTTATGCCTTTAGTCTCCTCCTGCATCTTCTTGATCCATGCTCTTCCTGTGTAGCTCAGGCTCAAGCTCGGGATCCCCGAACCCCTACCTACCAGGTACCAATACAACAGGCATGTACCAAGTTCAGCCCATTTTCTGCTTCTCTTTTTTGAAACATTTTTACTGATTTATTTATTCTTATTTTATGTGCTTTGGTGTTTTGCTTGCATGTATGAGGGTGTCAGATCCCCTGGACCTAGAATTTTAGACAGTTGTGAGCTGCCAGGTAGGTGCTGAGCATTGAACCTAGGAAGAGCAGCTAGTGATATTAACTGCTGAGCGATCTCTCCAGCTCCTGACATTTTACAATTTTTTAGACAGTTTTCAGTGTTTCAAGTACTCTAAAGTGTAGAAAACATATATTGATAGGCACACATGTGGTTCTGACTGCTTACCAGGGCCCTAAAGAACATGCAGTAAACTTTGGCTTCTCATCAGGGGTAGGTAGAGCTGTCTGTGACCATGCATGTGACATTAACTGTTTTACTTGTGACATCAGAACACATGAAATTTATTTTAGCAATATTTAATATATTTAAAATACCACTCGATGATTAGTAAATCTAAACTAAATAAATCTAAAAAAATTAATGAAAAACTTGATGTTTGTATTTGTGTACTAGGCCTGCTGTAACAGAGCCCTGACTTTTTGCTACATGCTTAGGGCAATAGAAATTCATTTTATCATAGTACTAGGGACTCAAAGTCCAAGACCAAGGCTTCTTTCTATGTGTGTCTTTACATGGTTGTCCTTCTGTGGATGTTGAGTCCCAGTCTTCTGTTTTGATGAGGATGGCAGGCAGACTGGACTAGCATCTATCCCAATGATCTCAATTTGCCTTAGTTAGCATTTGGAAGTCACTGTTTCCTATACACTCGCATTCTAAGCTCCCAGGAATGGTTTTCACATGTAAATTTTGAGAGGATTCAACCTAGCCTATAAGAACACTCACTTTATTTGCAGTGTCTTCTGGGGAGATGACTATTGTGCAAAGTATCTGCCACAAAAACATGAATCATCTAGATATCTCTCTCTCTCTCTTTCTCTTGTATGCATGTGCACATGTGCACACGCACACAGTTTAACTACTTTATGTACCATGAGCACACTTACCTAGATCTCCTGATCTAGACACCTTCCTGATCAAATGCTGTAGATCATGGTGGGAGCAGGTTCCCCTCATGTTGTCCTTTCTTCCTAGGCACCTGCCTAGCCCTGGAAGGTCTGTGTGGCCCCTATTTGCCTCAGCAGGTGACAAGAGCTGAGGCAGTTCAGGGAATCTGCTCCTCCTATTCTTTCCTTGCCTGCATCCACCTGAGCAGAAGCTCAGCCTTCCTGGGCTTAGTGCAGGAGGATGGCCACATAGTCTGAGCAGAAGTGGACCAGTGTTGCTGGGAGCTCCAAAACATTCCAGATCAAAACTCCAGAATACTCCTGGTCTATCTCAGCCTAGATTCCTAGAGTATATCCTGCTTGCTGATTGTGAAGATGAACCCTGTGTTGCCAGCAAATTACCCAGGTACTTCTCGCCCTACGCTCTCGAGGTTTCTCCGGCACCTGCACTGTAGTTTCTTGTGGACGGGTGGCTGGGTTCCTATTTAACATTCTGGTGGAAATGTCACAGGCACTCAGAAATGGCTTTCCAATCTTGTCGTTTTATCAATACAACTGGAATGGCAGCTGGGAACATGGCCCTTCCAAGCTCACTCTGGCTCAAGGTCAGCCAATGGGATGTGTCACCACGGTCTTCTTTCTCTTTCAACAACACAGGGACATCTGAGGACAGTCCCTCTACCAGCTCTTCTTTTTTGTCTATACTATCTTGTCACATGGATTCTTTATTTATTTTTTTTTAAAGCCAAGCTTTTCAACCTCAGCACTATTGACATTCTGGGCTGGATGTTCTCTGTGCTGGGGACACCCTGTGCATTATGGGAAGCTCAGCTCCACAGGCTCAGATTCAGCCACGAGATTGCTAGCGACACTGGTCCTCATTCATGACAACCGATGCCCTTGCAGATTGCAGTTGGGTACCAATGTTCTAAATTGACAGGATTCTTTTTTTGCCCCTTCATGTGATTGTTTTTAAGATGAACTATTGTTGTATAGAAAAAGTTAGCAGGTTATATTTTGTTAAAACAAAACAAACAAAATCCAACCAACCAAACAACCAACCAACCAATCAATAAAAAACACTCCTGTCCTCTGCCTCCCATCTCTGAAGGCCAACAATCCTATTGAAAATGAGCCATTCTCATGGCAGGAAGCGCTGATAAATGCTGGACATTGATTTCTTTGGTCATCTAGCCTCACTCAGTAAGCATGCAGCAGCCGCTGTTCTGAGCTCTAGGCATGCTGGGGGAACAAGTGAGGCCTGTTACTAGTAGCCATTGCCTCTTTGGTGAGCTACTACAGAAGCATGACTGCGGACCTCTTAGAGAAAATAAAAACAAGGAAGACAGAAGGTGGCTTGAGGGTTAGGAAGAGGAGAGATTTGGGCTGAGATAGAAAGGAAAGCGCTCTTGGGTGAGCAATAGATAGCTATTAGGCAGAGCAGGAGGTTGGTATATTCCAGACTCCAACAGTGTGACTAGAACATAGGGTAAGGTGGAGGGCAGAAGAGAGGAAGGTGATGCCAGAGAAACTGCAGGTCTAAGGCCCTTCTGAGCTGCGCTACTCACAGGGAGCCTGATTATGGCTACCCATGGAGGCCTGTGCTCCTCAGCCTTGGTGGACCCATGCTTTCCCTGGGCTTCCTGACTTGGCTTTCTACTTGTGACTCATAGCACCTGGTTCTCCTTCCCCAGTATACCACAAAGTCACAGCTTCAGGCTGAATCCACTGTTTCTCTAGCAATTTGCTGATAAACGAAATGTCCTTAGTCAAGCAAAGGGAACACGGGTAGAGGCCCAACGGGGAAAGGTTCCCATCTCTACATTCTGATCTACTACAGGGCCAAGTAGAATTTATCTTCCAAGTGGCCTGGCTGGGGAATTTGGACTTTTCTCAGTGTTATGAATGGCAGGTGGCAGAGACCTGTTACCCTAGTTGCTCAGAACACTGAGGCAGGAGGATCAAAAGTTCAAAATCAGCCTGGGAAACTTAGTGAGATAGTATTTTGAAATAAAAAGGTTAACAGAAGGAATGGCTATGTTCCTCAGTGGCAAAGCACATGCTTAGCATGTGTGAGGCCCTCGGTCAATTCTCAGCAACACACACATACATTATGCAAAAAGAAGACACACTATTATTTCAGATACAGAGAGAATCCCGAGCTTGTGCTCACAGAGTCTACTAGTTACTTTTAATAGGTTTTGGTTCCCGTGAAGGACACCAAAGGGGCAGTGCACTATAGGTGCTGCTGTGGATAGAAGTGCATTTCCAGAAAGATGCTTGCAGCCCTAAGCCTTGGTGTCTGTAAGAGTCATACGGAAATGGGCATTTTGGACATAGTTCAGTTCTATGGAGCAGGGTGGGCTCCCTGCCAGGCCAGTGTCTGGTGTCCTCATAGGAGAAGGAAGGTAGACACAGATATACTGTGAGCACGGGGAGGACCCAGACAATGGGGTGATGGGTCAGCAAAGCAGCAAGTACCAACAACTGCCCACCATGCCTGTTATAAGCCAGAGGCATACAACACGTAATCCTGGGAGGCCTTCAGAGAGAGCATGGAATCCAGGCTAAAGGCTCCAAGCACGGAAAGGTAATATGCTTAAACCGTTCAAAGCGTTCTGTCATGATAGTTGTAGGAAATGAGACACAAGCTCTTTTGGGCATTCTGCTGGAGTGACGCAGGACAGCCTTGATATGACTAAGAAGTTCAGTGGAACCCCAGAAGGAGCTTGGAAGTCATCTTGGTTTGATTTTTTTTCAAATGTCAGAGTGCGTCTAGTTTTTATATAATGACTACCCATCTAGCCACAAGGACAGTAACAAAGTATACGACGGCTGATTAAAATGATGGCAGCTTTCCCTTAGCAGAAGTCAACTGAACATATCATTTTGCTTAAGCAAATTAATCTACAAATTGCCAAGGTGGAACAAAGCCTGTCTCGTCAGAGGGTTAATGTTTCAGTGACAACAGAAAACCGTAAAACCCCAAAGGCATACGCCAGCTCCAAGCACGCAGATATATCCAAGCCATTCTCCCAAACCTGGTTACCCAATTAAGAGCTATTGAAATGTCGGATGTCTTGAGGCCTTACTATCCATAGAGGATCTAAAAGAACTATTGATTTTTTTATATAAATAAAAAGGTTTCTCATAAGTACAAGCTGGAGAAACATGCATACAATACTTTTGTACACAATATGTAACACATTTCTGGTTCTGCAAACATCATGTATTAAGAACTGAGCTTCCAGGGCAGTTGGAAGCACAGGTAAGAGACCAAGGGACAGTGTGTGCCTTACCTTGCCTTTGTCAAAGTAGTGGATGATTTCTTGGTAGAGCTGCTCTTTCAGCTGTCCTTGTGTTGTCGCTTGGAACCCATCCCGCTGAGTGAGGTGGGCTGCACACACGTCCTCTGACCACTGAGGCAAAAATAAGGAGTGAACAATGCTGAGGCAGGGAAATGTTCAATAATATCACTGAGCACCAAGCCACGCACTGAGCATGCGTATGAGACGGTGATTCCAGGGACCCAGAGCTGCTGTCATTAGACTACCAAGGCCTGGGAAGGCTAGGGGTACAACTTGTCTCTGGAGAGACCAAGAAAGACAGATGGGAAGGCAGAGCCAGATGTGCCCAGTAGAAAATCATGGCAAAGCATGGCCTCCCAAGCTTGCAAGTAGCTTCATGGTAGCCAGGGGTGTAGTATAAGCAGGTGAGTGGTGATTATCTTTAGAGAGTAACTAGAGCTCTTTCTCCTCGGTCAGAAGCCACTGAAAGCCTTAACAGACAGCGTGTGAGGATCACAGGTCATCCAGAAAAGAACTATATAGGCTAACGAGTTCCTTAAAAAGTTACCTTAAAAGGTACTTCTGTACCACAAGCAGAGATTGTGGAAGTGCTGGTCAGTTTCTGTGTGAATTGAAGTGGTACCAGAGTGGAGGCTAAGACCATTTAACAGATAGACCGTGTGAACTCCATGATATTAGTTTAACAAACCAACATTGTTGGTATGGGCTTCAATAATGATGAGCAACTGCCTCCTGAGGTCCTTCCATGTGCCTCTCGGTCAAAGATGGGTCAGAAGCCTCACCCACAGGAGCTCTAAGCCAACCAAAGACTGTGATCACACAAGTGCATCATGGGATAGAATGACCCTGGAGAAGTTTCCATAGACATCTAAGGGTAGGAAGTATGACTTTGCATGGGATGGCCTGAGGGGATCAGAGGAAAGTACAACAGGAATGGGCTTCTTGGGTGGACTTGTGAGGTGCAATGTGACCTTGTATTAAAACAGGACAGTGAGGGTATTACAAAGAAGCAACTGACTCCTGGGTCATAGTTTCCAAACAAATGTGGGTGGCAGTGGAGGATGTCCCAGTGAATTCAGGGTTATAGTCAAAACATGGCACCAGCTGTGGTGGCACTTGGTAGGAGCATGACAGTCAAGGGGAGCAGGGCAAGGAGTGGGGACTTGGGTGATGCTGTGACAGAGGACAAAGGACCATATGAACTGGCATGGGGAGTGAGGCTCCAGTGACGGCGGTGACATGACAGTGGATGCTTGCTCTCTGGCATACATCCTTTCCATAGCCCTGGGTTACCCGAGCTGAACTCTGTAAGCCTGAAGGGCGCTCAATCCCTAGGACTGCTAGGTAGAGCAGAAAGACCTTTGCATGGTCCACAAGATGCTCACATTCACGGTGGACCTGCAGATCTCATCTGCAGGCAGAAATGAGAAACCCCATAAACTGAGTCACATCACAGTTGACTGTTTGGGAGTAGACTTGTGGACGTAAATGTAAGATTCTGGTGATTCTGATGTGTATCTAGCCAGAAGGTTCAGGCTTATTTTATGATTTCAGATCATAAAGGCAGCATATTGAATATACATGGGGAAGTCCCCTGTGCTTCCTACCTAAGTCTGGAAATGAATAAATTTATTGCTAAGCTAAACACTCATGTTTTTAAGCATTCTTATTTTTGATCAAAAATATAGCAAAAAAGAGGACTTGCATTTAAGACTCTTTTAGTTAAGAGACACAGCAATACAGACCATATTGTTTAGTAAAGTTGATTAACTGGCATGAATTCACACTGATACCAATAGCAAACATATTTGGAAAAAAAATCTCAAAATGTAATAGTTTAAAAATATGGAGGCAGATCATGTTGCATTTACCACTTAATTGGCAAATTTGGAGCCCAGTGGAAGAGATAATGCAATTGAGCCCATTGATCTAGGCAGGGGAACAAGCTATCATACAGTCTGTGACAAACCCATCTGTACTCAGTATATTCAAAGATTAAGCAAATGGCATGCTTATGCACAGATATATGTTTTACATTCATTTAGACTTGCAAAGTTTGTGTTCTAAGAGTGTGAGCAGGCTGTCAAGCCATTTTAATTTCCCTGGTGTGAACAACAAGATCTTCACATTTTGCAAAAATACCATGTTACTGACATTTGGATTTCTAATAAATACAGACACTGGACTTTACAAAAGCAGTGACTGCTTCCGGGGGCACTCCCTGAAAGCTCTGTCTTCAAAAATGATATTTCTTGGGAAAGTTTTAGATGACCACAGACAAGAAGGGTCCTTAGGCATCCAGCCTTTAGGATTATGGAGGGGGAGTCAGAGTATGTCAGCTCTTTGCCTTCTGCCTGCCAGGACTCTGCTCATTTCAGGCAAAGGCAAATGCTGTAGATCGGTGTGTGTGCGTGAGTGCAGATTTCAGAATGAGACAGAGGCTGAAGGAATCTGTCTGAGGTTTGTAAAACTATCTATAAACTATCTGCCTTGACTCCCATGACCCAACAAGCATCTCCTAATGCACATTTAAATGCAATTTTCTCTTGTGGGTTTATCTCTCACTCTACTTCTGGTGTTTGGTTGGAGGAGGTAGCTTAGTTCTGGAAACAAGATTCCTAAATTAAGCACTCTTATGGTTCTTGTTTATCTAGTGCAGAATTTTCTGATCTTTTTATAAGGATGTCATGAGAAAGATAATTAAAAGACTTGCTGAGACTCTCAAATATAAAACTTGAAGTTGTATAGCAGTTTCTCCATCTATTCATCTGTCTACCCACATCTACTATCTACCATGCATCCTCATAGCTTCCATCCATCCA
>LOJH01041649.1:0-14351 GCA_001685095.1 Ellobius talpinus | reverse complement strand
TTTGGAAGAGCAGGCAATGCTCTTAACCTCTGAGCCATCTCTCCAGCCCAAACATTTTATTCTTAATGTGTGGCGTGTCGGTGCCTGAAGAGGCCAGATGTGTTGGGTCAATGTAGTGCTGGAGTTACAGACAGTCGTGAACCACCTGACATGGGTGCTGGGAACAGTCAGGTCCTCTGCAAGGGCAACACGTCTGCTCTACTGCGGACCCATCTCTGCAGCTTTTCAACCTCAGGCTGTAGGATTCATGGTCACAGGACGGCTGCTGTACCACCGCGTCTCACAGCCACATTCCAGATTGGGAGAACACAGCAGGTCAAAATGGCCAGAAGCTTTTTTTCCAACTAAGGATTTGCTTTTCCNAAACCCTTATACTCTGTCACAAAGAGTTGGCGTAGCTCAGGGCGCAGACAAGGCCAGCTTTGTATGTTTGCCTCTCTTTCCTATTCCCGGAGCCTAGGCAAACCCGAGCTCTGGGTCCAGGAGCGTGAGTGGGAAAGGGAAGGCAGTCTGCCCCTCCTACTTCAATTTTCTTGTTTTTTTGTTTGCTTGTTTTTGCTTTTTGAGGCAAAGTCTAGCTATGTAAACCAGGCTGATTTCAAAGTTTCAGTCTTCTTGTCTCAGCTTCCCAAGTGCTAGGATTTCAGTCATGTATGACCCTCTTCATTAACACTTACTGAGCGAGCCCAGAATAGTGATTCAAGCTATTAATCCCAGCACCACTCCAGAGGCAGGGGCAGAGGCGGTCGGGCAGATTTCTAAATTCAAGGGCAGCCTGCTCTACGTAGTGAGTTCCAGGACAGCAAGAGCAGAGTGAAACTCTATTCTAAAACAAAACAAAACAAACAAACAGCACAGCACACCACACCTACTAAATGTAAAGCAAATGAGAACTCAGCTGAATAATGTTGATGAAGCAACCTCTGTGTTCAAGGGTGGCGGAACACATGTTTGTCACACTGTGTTATGTGACATCTGTTGAGGCTTTTCCTTAGTTACTTTTCCAATTGCTGTGACTGAATCCCTGACTGGATGGGACTAGAGTGGTTTGTTTGGGCTTGCAGCTTGAGGGAATACATGAGACCACATCTTTACAAACAAGACAATTCCAAGGAGGACCAAGGTCAGCTCTGAGGAAAGTTGGTGAGTTTGGCTCCTCTGTGCTGAGTTTGAGGCTCTCCCAGAACATTTGCGTGGCAGTCATATGCATAGGAGACATCCTGGAGCCACAAGCCAGCATTGCAGCCTGGAGTGCTGGGAACACAGGGCAGTAGTTAGACCACTTGCTTAGCTTATGTAACGTCCCAGGTTCCAGATCCAGTACCACAAAAAGGGAAAAAAAATTAAAAGAAGTGTTATCTGGGCAGGAGGCACTGGTGTTTGATCGGCAAATAAACAATGTCTGTAGGCTCTAAAATGATGTGGGCCGGCCTGTTCAGGGCACATCACAGAGCTTGCACAGTCCCGGGTTGCAATGTTGAAGCAACCCTTGCAAAAAAATGTTTTGCAAGTGAATGTATTGACTCTCAGTAAAGTAACCATGAAGTCAGTCCACATAAACTCTACAAATCGATTTTTAAAATGTTGTATATTTATGATTTTTAAAAGTATTCCTTTGGGGATAGATGTTCATATCTTATTGTATATATATAGTATATTATATATATATTAGGATGACAAATTAAATTTTAGAAAGTACTTAAAAAACAAGCTAGGGGTTGTCATTCAGAGTAGCTAGTATAAAAGGCAAGCTGTGAGATGGTCTTCACAGTCTGGTGTTCCCTCCCATAGCATCCTTGTGTCACGAGAGTTCCAAAGCTGTGGAATAATCCTGTACACTGTGAAAATGGGTTGCTCTCATTGTTAATAAAAAAAACTGATTGGTTGGTAGCTAGGCAGGATTTTCGGGGCAGAGAGAATTCTGGGGGGAGTCTGAGGAATCTCAAGCTAGATGCAGAGGAAGCAGGACACGTAGAAAATGAGGTAGTAAGCCATGAGCCACGTGGCAGAATTTAGATAAGAAATATGGGCTAAATTAAGTTGTTAAGAGCTGGTTAGTAATAAGCCTAAGATATCAGTTGAACATATGTAATTAATATTAAGCTCCTTTGTGGTTATTTGGGAGCAACTGCTGAGACACAGAGAAACTCTGTCCACATTCCGAAGATAGACCCACGTAGAGAGGACTGTTGGCCTCCTGCGGCCAGCCCTGTGAGGGCACCACATTGGATGATGATGGCCCTGTCTTAGAGGACCCTTCAGCTGTCAGTGGCCCTGGCTAACACCTGAGTTGTGAGAGACCCTGCACAGAATGGCCAGGCCAAATACTCCCTGATCCCGACTCACATTCTAGAAGAATATATGTAAACTGCTTTAAGCCGCTAGGCTGCTTGGCGGGGGTTACACAACTGAGAAATAATATTTCCTCGGCCTCTGGAGTGCTGTGATCACCAACACACCCAGCTTTCAATATTTCACTTTCCATAGAAGTGACCTTTGATTTCATAACCTTGATTTGAGATAGGAAACCATCAACAGATTTTACATAATTTTTAATTTTGAGATGCTTTGTTTTTCAATACAGAAGAATAATTAAATAGCTGAGTGTCTCATGTCAGAATTCATCGCACCTTGAGGTAACAGCACAAACAGTAACAAGCTGATGAGTCTTAACGCCTGCTGACATTTTGTACTTATTATCATTTCATAAATAAATGATTGCTGTAACACAACTAGTCTGTCCTTGCTCAGTCATTTCTGATTAATTTCCATATGTTAGTTGTATTTGTGAATTATTCATGCTAAATAATGATTATTCCATCCTGGCTTGGCCAGAAACAATGCCCTTCTTGTTAAGTGAATGAGAACACAGAGCTCAGACTCATTCTGTGAAATTATTTTCACTCTAGCTCTTCTAGGACTACTAAGAATTTCTACATCTCGTCTTTCCTAGGGCATATGTAAACTCCCGCCCTGTTGCCTTACAGCTGGCTAAGCATGGTTCTCAGGGTTGCTGTGGGTGATGGATGGGACCTGAGAACCCATGGTGAACTGAGTTTCCTGGGAGGCAAACTTTGAATTGATGCTTGGATCTGGTGCCAATCATTCTGTTACCTTCTGAAATTTATTCGGGTTTACTTTATGACCTCACTCTTGAAAAATGAGAATGATTATTAACAAGTTCTCATGATAAACTAGTGATTTCATTGATTGTATACTGTGCTGGCTGGTCTTTGGTCAATTTGGCACAAGCTAGAGTTATGTGCGGAGAGAGAACCTCAACTGAGAAAAATCCCCACCTTATTGGCCTGTGGGCAAACCTGTGAGGCGCTTCTTGATTGATGATTGATGTTGGGGGCGGATTTTCTAGTTCACTGTAGGAGGTACCACTCCTGGGCTGGTGGGCCTGGGTGCTATAAGAAAACAAGCTGAGCAAACAACGAGGAGCAAGCCAGAATGCAATATTCCTCTATGGCTTCTGCCTGGGCTCCTGCTTCTAGGTTCCTGCCCTGAACCCTTTCAGTGATGGAATGTAATGTGGGAATGTAAAATAAAATAAGCTCGTTCTTCCCCCAAGTTCGTCACGGTGTTTTACTCTCAACAGAGAAAAGTAACTAAGACACACACTGACATTTTGGCTTCCCAAACCTTTCGTTCAACTGGTTGTTGTCAGTTTTGAGACAGGGCCTTGTGTAGCTGAGGCTGACCTTGCGCTCTTAATCCTCTGGCCCCCTCCTCCCTGTCTTACTATTGCTTTACAAATGCTTTGCCTTCTGTGCAGTCGTGAAGGGTACTGACTGGAAAGAAAATTCTACTCTTCTTAGGAGTGTCTGTGTGCCTTTTTTGCATGCATGTTTGCATGCATGTGAGATCTTTCTGTATGTCAGAAAAAAGAACATACACATGTGCATGCCTACACAGTTCCAACGATCTGAGACCAATTGAGGAATGCCACCGCTGCTCACAAATGCTGCTTCACTTCCTGCCAGGCCCATTGCTGCATGCCAGACACAGCCAGCCAGGACCCCAACCTTCCAAGCGCTGTCACTTTTGAGACTTGGAGAAAATGAGCACCCACCACGCATCATAGTGCTATTGATTGGCAGGTTCACAGTCTATGTGTTTAGCTCAGGAGGCTCCTATGCGGTGGAATAAACACAGTTCCTAAACCCAGCTTCCTCACTTGTTAGTGATTGCAGGGCATGTGTGAGACTCAGTTTGATATTCTGCCTCATGAAAACCTGCTCCTTCTAGTTGTGGGAAGCACTTCTGGGAATTTTCCAAGCCCCCAACACCTGAACCATGTCATCCTGAAATTCTGATAAAAACCACATTTTTTAGATTGCATCCCGCATCATGTTGACCTAAGATTTAGATTTCAGGAACCACTTCTTTTAAATTTTTTTTATTTTATTTTATGCATATGGTTGTTTGGCCTTCATGCATGTCTATTTACCATATGAATGTTTAGTGCCTTTGGAGGCCAGAAGAGGTGTCAGATCCCCTGGAACTGTAGCACAAAATCTAATTGGTCTTAATAATAAATTTGGAGTTACCTATCAGGGGTGAAAACTGAAGGATTGGAGAAGCAGAGCAGCCAGCCACTAGAGAGTTCTTACCTCTCCCAATGCTCAGACCGAAGGGGCGATCCTGTCTATGAATCCTCAGACTAAATGCTCTCTGCCAAGCCTCAGACTGCATGCTCAGACTGAACCCTCAGACTGCATCTGAGCTCCTGTCTCCTCCCATCTTATATTCTCCTCTCCTCCCAGCCACATCACTCCCATCTCCACCTCCCTAGTGCTGGGACTAAAGGTGTGTGATTCCAAGTGCTGGGATCACCTTTGTGAGAGTTCTGTTGCTCTTTTAGACAGATCCAATCTTGTGTAGCCCAGGGTGACTTCGAACTCACAGAGATCCGTCTGCCTCTGTCTCCTGAGTGCTGGGATTAAAGGTGTCTACCACTACTCCCTGGCCTCTATAGCTAGCTAGTGGCTTAGCTGTGCACTCTCATCTTCAGGTAAGCTTTATTTGTTAGATTACAGATAAAACATCACTGCATGGAACTGGCATTATGGGATGGTTGTGAGCCATTATGTAGGTGCTGGAATTGAACCTGGGTCCTCTGGAAGTGTAGCTAGGACTCTTAAGTATTGAACCATCTCTCCAACCTCAGGGGCCATTTCTTATAATTCCATTGGTTACCACTTAGCTATATTGTTTTAATGACTGTACTTAATCAAAATGACCAGTCTCGGCACATTGAAAATTATATTTAACATGCTTCATTCTGACCTGCTTAAGACCCAAGCAATGTCATATTCCTCATGACTAGCCCAGAATGGTCCCACACAGCTGGCATGGCAGAACATCCTGGACTCTCACACCCACTTCCCATCTTGTCATGACTCATCAACTCCTCTCACACCGAGTTCAGAACGAGGACTCTGTTCTCTCCTGGTTTACTGCTGACTTGTGTGAGTGTGTGTGCTCCCATGTGCACATGTGTGCGTTTCCGGGAATGAAAGGTAGGGCCTTGAGTTTGTTGGGTGAGCACTCTACCACTGAGGTACCTTCTCCCGGGCCACTGCTGCTCTTTTGAGGTGAGCACAGGGCATCTTAGGGGCTAAAGATGACTGTGTAGGGAGATAGACTTCGAGGAGAATGCCATCCTCAACCCCACTGACTGGCTGACCCTGTATCCAGCTTGCTGAATCCTACAGAATAGGACAGAACTGATAGCAAGACTTCAGTGCTGCCCTTGGAGAGATCTGCTGCTTAGAACAGATTTCAGGAAGATTTTCATCACTGGCTTGGAGCGGCTCTGTCTGCCTAAGCTATTCACACAGCAACACGGTTCATGCCCACAGAGTTTGAATGTGAAGTGTACACAACAGACTCGTGTGGCCGAGCACTTGGGCCCTGATGTTGTTGCTGTTTTGTGAACTTGTGGAGCCTTTTGGATATGTGGCCTAGATGGCTGACTTGGGTTCTTTGGGATGAGGTCTGAGGGTTATATAGGTAGGCTCCGCTTGACATGCAAACTCTCTGCTTCTTTAAAGTTCCTGGAACGAAACCAGCAGCCCACTATTTTATCTTGCCTCCTCTATTATGACGGGTGACATCCCTTGAACCCTGAGTCACATGAAATCTTGTCACAGCCACAAGAGAAGTGACACGTGCAAAGAATTGATACCACAAGTGATTCTGATAAACTGAACAGTGAGGCTCTAGGCCTTTGAAATGGGTTTCCAGGTAGAACAGGGAGGCCCTAGAATACTGTAAACCATGTTTTGAGGGAATGGCTTTCTGAAGTCCTTCGCCCTGTGGCATGTCACCAGAGCAGTGTGAAAACACCAATACACTAATTCCGAGTCTCTTATACTATGAAGATGTTCAATGTTTTCCACTTCTAGAAGACAGGCAAGCATCTCAGAATTTCTCCAGTGACACCTTCATATTTGTCTATGCAAGTTGACTTAACGTTTCCATTGGATTTTGTTCTTGTATGCAGATCTTAACTCTAAGTAAACACTTCTAGTGGGTTTATTTTGGAGTTACAAAGAAATTACTGAGCCAATGATTTCATATGATCATATCTGTGTAGCTAATTGGAATCTAAGCATTATTGTTTGTACTGTTTGGAGTCAACAACAGGATGCAACTCCAGTAAGTGTACAACCAGCCAAGTGCAGTGTATGTATTTTCTCTTCTGTGAACCTGATGGAGCCACCTGCAGAGGACAGAAGCAGAGATGGATGGATGCTGGTACTCAGCTAGGCCTTTTCTTGTCTTCCCCTTTTATGCATGAGATGACCCCCGCCCAACAGAATTGCTCCACTCACTTTCAAGGTGGGACCTCCGACTTCTGTTAACTGTTTTTGGATATTTAACTGACATTCCCACAGACATTCCCAAGGATGTATCTCCTAGGTGATTCCAAATCCAGTCAAGTGGAGAACAAAAGTTAAACCATCAGTGCATGCATGTAAAATAAGGGTGTATAGCCTTTTATTCACCAGAGAAGAAAAGTCTACTGGAGTTGCTAGGCTAACAGCAAAGTTGTTCTTATGAGTGATATTGGTCGAGAATCCTTCTCTGCTTAAGTTGTGTTCGTTGGGTTCTCAGTCACAGCAGCAAGAGAAGCAGCTCCTACACTTGATACTGGAAGTATGGAGTTTCTGTGGTAAATCTCCACTTGGGGCTCTCAGGCCTTTGGAACTGGTTTGCAGGAGGAACATAGAGGCACTAGGAGACCATGAGCAACATTTTGAGTGAATGAATCTGTGATTCTGAGAAAACAATGGTCATCCCAGCTGGGCATGGTAGTGTATTTCTGTTCTCACCGTCCTGGGGGCAGAGGTTGGAAAATTAGGAGTTCAAGGCCTGGATACAGGAGGCTTTGTCTTAAAACATAGAAGGAGAAGGAGAAGGAAAACAAGAAGAGAAGGAGGAGAAAGCAAGTCATCCTTACGCCCATCATGGGGTCAGTACTGACACTCCCCTACTGCCCTATTAAACTTGGCTCACAGCTCAGGCAGAAGGGCCTTACGCACTCAATACTCAGGGAGGAGTTTTGATACAGCAGTAGACAGAAGTGAGAAGTAAATCTTAGCTTTTGGGTTTCAAGACAGGCTTTAGTTTTAAAACAGTTTCTGTCATTGCTCAGGTGAGGCGGGAGGAGGCACTTACCGTTAACAAGTCGAGTCTGGGGCTGGAGAGAAGGCGTAGAGATTCAGACCATTTTCTGTTTGTGCTGCCTGGTTTTCATCTACCTGGAGGAAGCTAGAGTCACTGAGTGGACCTCAGCTAAGGACTCTCCCAGATCGGGTTGGTATGTAGCCATGTCTGTGAGATATTTTCTTAATTGCTAGTGGATGTGAGAAGGCCCATCCCACTGTGGGCAGGACCATCCCTAGGTGAGTGGACGTGGGTTGTATAAGAAAGCAGCCTGAGAAAGCCAGGAGAAGCAAGCCAGTAAGCAGAACTCTTCTGTGGTCTCTGCTTCAGTTTCTGCCTTGGTTTCCCTAGATAATGGACTGTAGCCTGTGAGCTGAAATAAACCCCTTCCTCTCAAGTCGTTTTTGGTCATTGGGTTTATCACAGTAACTAAAAGCAATTGGAACACTGCCCTTGCAGAAGACCCTGGTTTGGTTGCCAGCACCCACATAAGGTAGCTCAAACTGTCTGCAACTCCAGTTCTAGAAGATCCAATGGCCTCTTCTGGCCTTTGTGGGTACTGCAGGCATATAGTTAACATAAATTCATGTAGGTACACACACACATACACACATAAATAAAAGGAAAAAGGAAGAAAAAAAACAAAGAAAAGATACTTGTTAAATCCTCCCCGACCCTGGAGGAAGGAGCAACTATATAGGGCTGGGAGAGTGCAGAGGGCATGGAAGAAAGAAGCCAGGGAAGGAGTAGTAAGGTGGACCTGGCAGGCTTGGGACTGGCTGATTTGAAGGTGTTCAGCATGTTCTAGAGACCTAGGTCTTTCCTGTTATCTGCATGGGCCTTGGGATGGTTAGTGCAGGGGGATTTTGTCTTAAGTGGAACAGAGAACCCTGGAGCGTGCGGAGTCTGGATGGATTGGTTTGTATATGACAAGTGTGCTCTCGGGTGTGCCAGCCTTTAGTTAGCTTTCTTAAAAAATTTAAACACCTATTTATGCCTTGTCTTTGTGTGTATGTGTGCCAGGTATGTGTGCGGTGGTCAGAGAACAACTAGAACATTTTTTTCCTTCCCCCGTGCGGATTTTAGGGATTGTAGTCAGGTTCACAGCATGTGCCCTCCCTGGCTGGATCATCTCTCTATCCCGTTAACCAGCTTTCTCTCTCCGTGACAGACAGCCAAGATAAACCATGTCAGAGAAGGAGGCATTCATTTTGACTCAAAAGGTTTCACTTCATGGAGATTCTGCCCCCTCCCTATGGGCCTGTCCTGTGTGAGCGTCATGGTGGAGCTGAGGTGTTCACCTCATGGTGGGAGCTTATGCCTGAAGAGGTGTTTAAGTCAGGGTAGCCAGGAGGTGCGAGAAATGGAGCTGTGGGCAAAACCTGCCCCCAAAGACACTTCCTCAATGGCCTACTTCCGGTAGTTAGGTCTCTCCTGAAGTTTCCGTCACCTTTCTGTCACCTGTTAAACTGTGTCTGCACCAGAGCCTTCATGATCCAGTCACTACCCAAAGGCCCACCTTTAAACTCAGCTGCGTAGGGTACCACACCTGGACCACAAAAGCCTTGGTCGACATTTAAAGTTCAAGGGTCACACTTACTATTTACTGGAGTTTGTTACCCCTAGGAGGGTCCATCTCTCCAGGGTCAACTTGGTCCTAAAGGTCAAAGCATTAGAGCCACAGGAAAGAAAAGGGTGAAATAAATGCAATTTCTGGCTTCTATTACAGAAACATTCAGGAGGGTGGTGAACTCTCATGCTACTGCCTTTGAGCATCAAATACCACCTGAAATCAGCCTCTTTAATCTCTACTACCTTTCACCTCCCTCATTGATGGGTTTGGGAAAAAAAAATCCCAAAAGTCTTACCATTCTGTCCAGAGCTATTTTACAATCTCCTAAAGAACTGTTTAAAAAGGAGCCAGAAGTTGGGTGTGGTGGCACGCGCCTTTAATCCCATCATTCAGGTGGCAGAGGCTGGCAGCTCTCTGTGAGATCAAGGCCAGCATGCATGGTTTATCTAGCAAGTTCCAGGCTAGCTGAGGTTACATCCTGAGACCCTGTCTAAAGGAAAAAAAAACAAACAAGCAAAAAACCCAAACCCAAACAAAGAGAGAGAGCACTGGGGAGATGGCTTGATCGGTAAAGAGTCCGCAATACAAACATGAGGACCCAAATTTAACCCCCAGCATCCATGTACTTTGTTTGCTGGTGTGTTTTCTTCGCATTTGTGACCCTCCTAGAACTGAAATCTGTCACTGCTAAGACATAGGATGGTTATTGCTGCAGCCAACAGTGATTTGAACATAAAAAATTGTCAAATATTAAAATAAAGGTGTTATATCTATTTTCACATCTACCACTGTGATGATAAACATTTTTCTTTTTTAAAGAATTCTTTTGACTAAATAAGTTGTGTTGTTCTCCCTGTAATGATTTCTGCTTGAGAGAGGGACCTTGGCCGCGGGTGGATCCAAGCAGTTGCAGGTGAGAGCCCACGGTGATTCTGCGTGCAAGAGACCTTGGCGGGTGAGAGCCATAGGCCTCACAGAAAGATTCCAAGAGGGGAAGAGGAAGAAGAGAGACAAATAGGTCATGCAGGCAAAGCTTAAGTGAAGAGTTTTATTGAGATAAAGGGAAGGGGAGGGAAGAGAAAAAGAGAAAGGGAGAAACAGAGAGAAAGAGAGACAGAAGATTCAGAGAGGGGAAGAGGAAGAAGAGAGGAAAATAGGAGGAGTTTCGCTTTTTAAAGAGACAGGATACTGCCTGCCCTGCACACAGATGTGATGCAGGACACCTATCAGGTCCTCAAGCTGCCAGGCCAGGTTCCTCTGTATGTCTGTATGTTAACACTCTGAATAGATTTTATTTTTAGGTTTTAGAGCAAAAATGCTGGTTCTTGATTAGCATCTTATATAAGGAGGGGAGATATTTTTATTTGCCAGGAAATTAGCATTGAAGAGCAGAATAAGGCCTCCATTGTTCTATGGCTCTTCAACAGTTGCAGTATTGTACTTCATAAGCTATAGACACTCCTTTCATTAATATAGTCATTTTTTCCTGTATTGAGTTGGAAAATGATCATTGAGAATATACATATTCCATGTTGATGTGGAGTAGTGCCATTACCAATTACTTGATCCTAGTGAAGTTGAAGAACACGTTTTCTGTAGGATTTCGCTTTGGGTGATAATCAGTTTCTATTTCTGTGTTCAAACATCTGACAGAGCCAGCTTAGAGAAGGAAGGATTTACTTTCCTTCAAGGTTTCAGCAGGCCAGTCCTCGGTTGTTGGGCTCCATGCTCCTGGGCAGATTATAGTGGCCGGGACAAGGGAAAGAGCTTCTTCTTCACCTTGTGACAGATGGAAAGGGACAGGATAGGCATAACATTCCTAGGCATGTCCCCAGTGACCTGCAGCTATGTCCTACCTTCTGATTTTTTCAGAACCTCTCAAGACAGCACCACCACCCATGGGGACCCAGTGTTCAACACAGCAGCCTGTAAAGATGTTAGCACCACCCATGGGGACCCAGCATTCAACACAACAGCCTGTAAAGATGTTAGCACCACCCATGGGGACCCAGCATTCAACACAGCAGCCTGTAAAGATGTTAGCACCACCAATGGGGACCCAGCATTCAATAAAGCAGCCTGTGAAGATGTTAGCACCACCAATGGGGACGTAGCGTTCAACACAGCAGCCTGTAAAGATGTTAGCACCACCAGTGGGGACCCAGCTTTCAACATAGCAGCCTATAAGGATGTTGCATGTTCAAGTCAATACATCTTATCCTCATAAAATGGCAGCCATGGTGGTCATTCATGAAAGCAGATTGCTGCAAATGGCCACTGTTGATCCAGATAGTAGGTACAGCTAGGGCTTGTATCTGAGTTTTCTTTTGTGTGCACACGGCTTTGAACATTTAGTCTTCAGTTGGTGGTTCTGTTTTGGGTGTGTGTGGACCCTTTAGGAATTGGGGCCTAAGCTGGAGAAATTAGGTGACAGAGGAGTGGACTCTGATGATGTAGCCTCACTGTGTTTCTACCAGAGTCTCCCCCTCCACTTGGTCCTTGGAGATGTCAGCGAGCTGCAACCTGCTCCCACCGTGCTTTTTCAGCAACAAGGAACTGCACTGCCTCAAACTGTGAGCTGAAATAGACACGTCTTCCTGATGTGGAATAATTCTTTTGTACATTGTGAAGATGTTTTGTGCTCATTGTTAACAAAGAGCTGACTGGCCAATAGTTAGGCAGGAAAAGATTAGGTGGGAGAGCCAGACTGAGAGGATGCTGGGAAGAAGGAGGTGGAGTCACACAGAGTCACCAGCCATATGCAGAGGAAGCAGGAGATGAATAGGCTGTGCTGAAAAAGGTACCACCATGTGGGAGACTGTAGACAAGAAATATGGGTTAATTTAAGATAAGCACTAGTTAGTCACAAGCCTAAGCTATTGGCTGAGCACTTATAATTAATAACAAGTCTCTGTGTGGTTATTTGGGAGCTTGCTGGCAGGACAGAACTGACCAGTGGTCCTGACAAAAAACTTGGCCTACATCTTCCCCTAAGTTTCTCTTTCAAAAATGAAAGAAAAATATGTATTTATGATTATTTTATGTATACGAGTGTTTTGTTTGCATGTATGTATGTGCACCATGTGCTTGCCTAGTGCCTGTGGAAGTCAGAACAGAACATCAGATCCCCTTGAACTGAAGTTACAGGTGGTTGTGAGCCACCATGTGGGTCTCATGGTGGTACATTGATTAATAGAAATGGATTAACTTAAGATATAAGAGTTAGTTAATAAGAAGCCTGAGCTAATAGGCCAAGCAGTATTATAATTAATATAGTTTCTGTGTGATTATTTGGGTCAGGTCAGTCAGGAAATGAATGAGCAGTCTCCATTTACAAAACATAAATGAGTGAATGTTCTCCTGAACTCGAAGGCTATAATTCTAAGAATTTGAGTTAGATTGACTACCCAGTCTAAAGCATGAGTCTATCACAAACCTGCGAGCAGGTAAGGTACCCCATCCTTTTGTGCCTTTCCCACCTACAGCATGGGATTGATCACAGTGCCTACTGCATAGCTGCAAGAAAACAAAACAAAAACACAAAAGGAAAAACAAAACAATGACATTGAAAGGGTAAAGCACAGATCACTCAACAAAGGCTCCCTTGATTACTATCATTACCATTGTCATTTTATGAAGGTGACACTTTTAGTTGGTTAGAAATACCTTAACATATTGTTAAAAGTTTACAGTGTGTGTGTGTGTCTGATAGAGAGACAGAGAGAGAAAGAGAGAGTGAGAGAGAGAATGTGTGTGTGAGAGAGACAGAGAGAGAGAGAGAGAGAGAGAAGACAGAAGACAACATGCAAGAGTTAGTTCCCTCCTTCTGACATCTGAGTTCCAGTCCTGAGTTCAGGTCATCAAGTTGATAGCAAGCACCCTTACCACTGACTCATTTCCCAGCCCCCAGAAATTGTCTATAATGGGGCTGGAGAGATGGCTCAGAAGTTAAGAGCACTGGCTGCTCTTCCAGAGGTCCCAAGTTCAATTCCTAGCAACCACATGTGGCTCACAGCCATCGAAAATGAAATCTGGTGCCCTCTTCTGGCCTAAAGGCAGAACACTGCATACAAAATAAATAAATAAATCCTTTCAAAATTGTCCATTATGTGGTAGAATGGAAAGAGCTAGGTCTGCAGTTAGAACCAGGGGGTCAGTTCAGGTTTTCTACTACTACTTGGGGGTTCCTCAAGTCACATTGCTTCAGTCTCCAAGTCTAAGCTTTCTCATCTATAAACAGAATGCATGGTTTCTAAATGTGCTTTCAAAACATAGGCTACTTGTCTCCTTTTGTGACATCTGCCCTGTGGAGTTGCTTAAAGGGCCTGTCTTAGATTTTGGAAAACACTAGGAAGCCTGACTCTTGCTTGCCACTACTCAGTATATTTGTATGAATTCAGTATGAATTCAGTAACTCATGACATTACAAACTTGGTTGTCAAGTTTTTCTGGAGGCAAGGGTGTCCTTTTTTTTAAAAATAGCATTTTTAAACTGATGTTCACAAAGAGACTGAATTCTTAGAACCTTCCCACTATGGAAGGGAAATCCTGGCTGAGAGGATGCATTTCTTCACAGCGCTGTGCCATGTCATCCTCTGGGCCCTCTGCTGGAAAAGCAGAATCGAGTCTCAAACAATGTGTGCACTAGTATTGTAGACAGAGAGTGGACTGTAGCACTCCTCTGTGTGTGGAAAGTAGTGTGCACCTGCTTTAGGATGCGCAGTACCGACCCTGTTTTAGGATGCGCAGTACCGACCCTGTTTTAGGATGCGCAGTACCAACCCTGCTTTAGGATGCGCAGTACCGACCCTGCTTTAGGATGTGCAGTACTGTGACCCTGCTTTAGGATGCGCAGTACTGTGACCCTGCTTTAGGATGTGCAGTACTGACCCTCCTTTAGGATGTACAGTACTGTGACCCTGCTTTAGGATGCGCAGTACTGTGACCCTGCTTTAGGATGGGCAGTACTGACCCTCCTTTAGGATGTACAGTACTGTGACCCTGCTTTAGGATGTGCAGTACTATGACCCTGCTTTAGGATGAGCAGTACTGACCCTGCTTTAGGATGAGCAGTACTGACCGTGCTTTAGGATGAGCA
>LOJH01041648.1:0-14351 GCA_001685095.1 Ellobius talpinus | reverse complement strand
TGGGAGCCTAGTCTGTTTGGATGCTCACCTTCCTAGACTTCAATGGAGGGGGGAACCTTGGACTTCCCAAAAAAATCATTTTAAATTGAGACTAACACCTAACTTAAGCCCTCAAAAGCCTATGGTTTCTGCCATGCACTCCTGCCCCGCTATGCCCCATCCCTGCTTCTCTAAGCCATTTGCTGTTTGTCTCACTCTAAGATTTTTCAAAATAGCTTTCCCTTTTCTTCCACACTCCTGGCTTCTTCCACCTAATTACAACAAAATTTTAAGTTGGTCAGCTAACACAGGTTTCTAAACATGTCTGTCAGAATTATGTGGCCACAGTATGTTTGTGTAAATTTATAAATGTTTCTGTGTGCATGTGTGCTCATTTTAAGATTCTTTGACTTATTAAAATATTACTTTTAATCTTTTTACAACTACTAGCATTGATAAACTGTAACTAATTGGATAAAATACACTTTTAAATTTAGTTTATATGCCCAGTTTAAATAACAATTGCCTTTACAGATCTGATGGCATGGCATTTTTATAACAAGAGCTCTAACACAGACATGCAGCTTCAGCAGCACCCTTTAGCTCCTCCAAGAAGACAGAAGACTTTCCACCTCCAGGCCTTGCCTCCAGGTTTGGAAAAACAACCCACACAGCAAAAAGCAGCCTTTCACCTCTTCAGCTTCCTTCACCTATGGAATCATTCATCTTATCCTGCCAATGCAGGTAGACTAAAATTTCCCCCCAAAGGAAAACTCTTTGGGGCTCTTGTACTTAGCAGCTAATAGCAAGTACTGCTTCTAAGACTTGCATTCGCCAAGGAGTTAGGAGAGGATTTGTCATTGCCTGTGTAGCTAAAAATGCTGTCTTATTCTTGCTCATTTATCCCTCCCAGATCTGTCTAATGACATTTGACAACTTAAGGTACTGTTAATTATTACTTCACCCATGACATTTAATAAAGTCTCCTCTAAAATACAGACAGGTATGCCTCTTTCACAGGCTTTATAGTCCAGGACTAACAGGTTTCAGGTATGTCTTCAGAGATTCAGAGTTCTTAAATTCCTTTAACTTTTAACCTAAAGCAATAGCTTTTTGCTATGACACCAAGATGTAAATCTGTTCCAGTTCTCTTACAGGTGCCTGGAAAACTTCTACTGTTATATCAAAATCAGGTCTGGCAAAAAACTAACACTCTCCAGAGCCTTTTGCTAACCTCAGCCAGTTTCAAGTATATTTTATGTCTTACTCCTGCTACCAGGGCCAAGACCAACCTACAAAGTGCTCCCCAGACAAGGGCAAAAGACCTGTTACAGCTTCTGGGTCTTCACCACTGGTACAAACCCTCTTGGACTAAGAACTCTTGCCAACTAAAATCTAGTTTTAATAACCCAGAATTATCTGCTATTGTATCCCATCCTATGGCTAGCCCCATTTAACAGGGCCAATAATTACAATATTTGTTTTCTCCTAGCCACCTGCCTTCTCATACTCCAGGATGATAGCAAACTGGTTGCCACTCCAGGCACAGCTTTCGCTGAGCATAAGCTCACGAACTTCCAGCTCTCCCCTCTCCCATATCACCCCATGCCCGCAGGAAGTAGCCAGACTTGAGCTGACACCCCTATATCTAAGGACTCTGGAATGTTTGGCCAAAAGTGACACTCCAGCCCTCAAACACCCTATATCCAAAGAGTCTGGAATGTAATTTTGAGTTGGACTCCAACTCTCAACCTGCCAAGTGCTTGGACTCCAATTCCTAACTGTCAGGTTCTTGGACTCCAACTCCTAGCCTGCCATGTGCCTGGGGAGGGTCAGGACCACTCTCACAGGTCTTTCACATCACATGAGATGAATATCCTAGTTTCCGGTTAATATTTGGTGATTATAGCTGTGACCATAACTTTTAGCCTTTTATTAAAAGTCCAAATATCAACAATTTAAAACATCTATCTCCGTTTCAGTTCTTTTTTCACAGCCTGTACTGCCTTATCTTATTCCATTTATAATATTGGTTTTGGTCTCTGAGAGTATATTCATGTTTTTCTTGAGTTGTTTGATCAGAGTTATTCTCTTTTTTCTTTTTCTTTTTTTTCCTTTTTTTGGCTGAAAATTATTTCAGATCATTCTTTCTGGGAAACCCTACAATGGGATTTGTAACTTTTGAAGAAGACATGTTATGCTTCTTATTTTTGTAATCTTGAAACAAACTCAAGTCACTTGGAGAGATGGAAATTAAATTCAGAAATTGCCACCAACTAATTAGCCTGAAGGTATGGCTTTGAGAGATTGTCCTCATACATTATTATTGTAAGATAAGCCAGCCTACTGTTGTTAGTGTCACACTTGGGCAAGCAATCCTGCCATGGCTAAGAAAGCCATGGCAAGCAAACCAGTAAGCAGTGTCTTTCTATAGTCTCTGCTTCAGTTTCTTCTTACAGGTTCCTGCCTTTTGCTTTGCTGAGGCTTCCTTCTAGAGTGGACTGTGTTTTGTAAGCTAAAAGGCATCCTTTCTTTACCACATTTGTATTTTACCACAGCAACAGAGGTTCGAACTAGATCACATGTCATTGATTTAATTCATTTATTTCTTCACTGGAAATTGTATACCTGGAGTTCATCATTAGTTAAGCTTCTTTCTCTCTCTCTTTATTCATTTTTTCTTTCTTCCTTTCTGTATTTCTTCTTTATATTTAAGTTCCTTAATTTCTTTATTTTTTCTGTAGAGTCATTTGCAAAGTTCAGAGGGAGACTAAGTCAAAATTAAGTAAAGATTTTAATATTTTGAGTTTGGTATTGAGGGCTGCAGGCTCTATCACAGGCCTTCCTGTTAGACTTAGATTTTCTCTGGTACCTGAAACTACTCATGCCATGATTTAAGACATATTTTATTTTTGCAGGTTTATATTTGTCTATACATGGGAAGCTAGGCTCTACACTTAGTGTCTGAATTGGGCCAGGTAAGGTGTGGGAAACAAATTCTATTTTATCTCACACATATATTCCTATTTATTATTGGTTTTCTAATGAGGCTTTGCTTTTTTTCTTATCTTTTCACATTTAGAACATGTCTTAGTTAATGGTCTATTTTTGTACAGCGACACCATGACCACATCTACTTTTATAAAATAAAGCATTTAATTGGTGCTTCCTTATTTTTCTGAGGTTTACTCCACTGTCTTCATAGTGGCAGCAAATGTACAGACTGATGCAGAAGAGGTAACTGAGAGTTCTCTATCCATATCATCAGAAAATAAGAAGAGAGATATTGGGCCTCCAGGCTTGAGCTTCTGAAACCACAAAGACCACAACCAGAGATACAACTTACAATAAGGCCATACTTTTGAATAATCCCACTCCATATGAGCCTGTAGTTGCAATTTCCATTCAAACAACAACAGTAGTTTGAAATGAGAATCATGTAGGGTCTTATTTTGAGTCTATCAATAATTTTGAATATTATATTATTTTAATAGACAAAACTTTCACTAATTTTGGTAATTTTCTATTTTAAAAATCATTTCTTCTACTAATTAGATTAGATTAAATTCTTTTTCTCTTTCATATTTGATATTCTTCTTTAAAATATAATTTTAAATACCTTCATTATGATGGTTGTCATTTACTTTTCAAGATGTTGTAGGTCTAGTCTGAAGATAATAAATTCCCTCATTTTCTTGTCCTAAAAATCTATTTATTTATATAATATTTCTGAATGTAACATTTCTAGATAATAGAGTTCAGGTCCCTTGTCCATTGGAGAAGCTTTTCTCTAACAAACTAATGTTATTTTGATGTGGATCTTCATAAACATACCTTTACAGTTTTGAAGTTTTTAGATGTTTTCTTTGTCTTGTGTTATAGACAGTGTGACAATATATCATTACGAAGATGATTTCTGGTTATGTGTCTTTCAGATACAACACATTTCTACAACACAATTTCTAGGTATGTTTCAACATTAGTAAATTTGTAGCTATTGTTCTTATCTGATTTTTTCCCTTCTCCTTGTTTTCATGTTTCTGCTGAATACAGTAATTCATTTAATGGTGTACCAAAGTCTATTAATACTGTCTTCAATCCTTCTTCTTTGTTACTTCTGGTTTCAATTATTTTGTGTGTTTTATCTGAACTTGACTTTTCCAAAACATTTATTCATTTTTAAAAATTATTTCTTTGTGATTTACTCAATTGCTGAGGCTATCAACATTATTTCTCATCTGATCTATTGAGGCTTTCATTGCCATGATTCTTTTTATTGTTCTTAAGCTCTCTACATTTTAGGACTCTATATTTTAGATGAGCTCTAGAATTAGTAATATAAATTTATTTCTACTTTATGAACGAGTTGCATTTTCTTGGATTTCATACTATTTTCTTATATATATTGTCTTTTCTCCATTTCATGATATGTTTTTGTTTTAGGTCTGTTGACAGTGATCTACTATATCAATTTAAAATGTTATTTTGTCATTGGTAAATGTCATAAGTCTTGAGATATGAAATCAGTATTGTCTAATATTTTATGATATTTCTTTCATAGTAATTAGCTATCTTGTACTGTTTTCTAATCTATGTCACAGTTAAAGTTGCTTATGATCATCTTTTAATTACTTTTGATTATTTATCTGTAAACAGTATGTTCTACTGTGCTAAGTATTGTACTGAGTTCAGAGAGCTCCCAGGAATCCATGCAAGAGATGAGGTCCTCTATTGTTCCAGGAAAGTGTGGCACATATATCAAGATACTTTTATTACTATAGCTCTATAGTGCTGCTTGAGGTCAGGGATGATGATGCCTCCAAAAACTTCTTTATTGTGTAGGATTGTTTGAGCTAGTCAGGTTTTTCTGTTTTTGTTTTTGTTTTTTGTTTTTTGTTTGTTTTGTTTTTCCATATGAACTTGAAGGTCTTTATTAGCTTTAGACCAAGCTTCAAACCAAAAACTTAGGTTTAGTCTTCTGCTGGTGCATCCACCTTCACAGGAACACATAGTCTTTACACCTTTCACAAGGATTCTAAGCAGTCACCTGGAGAGATGTATAGTCAAGCAAGGAGCTGCAACTGCACTCCCACCAGAATCCATCTCAAAATGCCATTCATAAAATTGAAGGCTGCAGAGCAAAAGGGTCATTACTACCCAAACATGCTCTGTCCCCATAACCATTAATACATAAAAGACTGCCTTTGTAAAAATTTTATTCATTAGGTAGTTTGATGGCCATTGATAGGAAACCAAAATATATGAGTAAAGAACTTCCTTAGCTAATCACTCAAATTCATTTTAAATGCTTATGAAAGAAGTCCTTTATGAAATGCCCTATTTAATTCTGGAGACAGGAGTTGGTATGCACACCATGTCCTTCTATTGTGTATGCATTTCTACAATATCAGTGTTGGCTCAATAAAAAGATCACATTGAACATGTTTATAATTTTCTCTTCTGTGTTACAGTCTGGATGGATGACTCAGTGGGTAGGGTACTTGCCACCAAGTCTGTTGACTAGAATTTGATCCCTGAGATGCACATAGGTAAGGAAAAAAGCTGACTGTCACAAGTTTCCCTCTCACCTCCCCCAGTACTATACAATGTACTCTGCCTCAAACCAGTAAATAAATATAATAAAATTAATTTTTCATTTGTTTTTTTATTTTGTTTTTTAATTTTTTAACTTTTTATTTCTTTTAACTATATAATTTCCCACTCCCCTTCTTTTCTCCCTTCTTCCCTTCTACCCTTCTTCTTGTTTCCCATGCTCACAATTTCCTGAAGCTGTGGATTATAGTTTGGTTATCCTTTTTTTTGCTTTATATCTTCTATCCACTTATGAGTGAGTACATACTGTGTTTGTCTTTCTGAGTCTGGGTTACCTCACTCAAGATGTTTTTTTCTAGTTCCATCCATTTGCTTGCAAATTTCATGAAGTCATTGTTTTTTACAGCTGAACGATACTCCATTATGCAAATGTACAACATTTTCTCTATTCATTCTTCAGTTGAGGGCCATCTAGTTTTTTTTTCCAGATTCTGGCTATTATTAATAATGTTGCTATGAATATTGTTGAGCAAGTGTCATTGTGGTTTAATTGAGTATTCTTTCGTATATGTCCAAGAGTGATATTGCTGGGTCTTGGGGTAGATAGATTTCCAATTTTCCGAGAAACTGCCATACTTCTTTTTAGAATGGCTGTAGAAGATTTCAGTTCCACCAATAGTGAAGGAATGTTCACCTGACACTAACATTAACATCCTCTCTAGCATAAGCAGTCCTCAGTATATTTGATTTTAACCACTCTGACAGCTGTAGAATGGTATCTCAGAGTCATTTTGTTTTGCATTTTTCTGATGATTAAGGATGTTGAGCAATTCTTTAAATGTCTTTTTGTTGTTATTTGTATTTTCCTCTTGTTTCTTTAGGGATTTTTTTGTATTTTTCTCCATTTCTTTAAGGGAATTTTTTTTATTTTCTCTTTAAAGACCTCAATGATCTTCATGAAGTTATTTTTTAGTTCATTTTCTTCTGCTACATCTGTGTCAGGATTTTCAGGTCTTACTGTTAGTAGAATCAGTAGATTCTGGTGGTGCCATATTTTTTTATGTTGTTGAGTTCATTCTTGCACTGTGTCACCCATATATCAATAGGTACGGGTGGAGCCTGTGATTCAGGGGGTTACTCTCCCCCCAGTTTGATGTAGTTAGTGGTGATGGCTCTGTTGTTCACTTCTCCAGTTGCAGATGGACCAGAGGATCAGGTGGTTGCTCCTCCAAATGCAGATGGAGTCATGGCTCTGGTGATTGCTCCTCTTGGTGCAGATGAATCTGTGGCTTCAGTGGCTAAGGAAGTAGGGTATCTCATACAGAGAATGCCATTGAATTCTGAATGGAACACAAGTGCTCTTTCCCAGAAGGACTTCTTAATAGAGTTTCTGATAGTCACTGTTGTCAGTCCTTCTAAGTAGCCCTGGCTTTTGCTGCACTCCCTCTCTAAAGATTTTGAGCAAGGGCCAGGGCCACGGCCACCATGCTCTCTCTCTCTCTCTCTCTCTCTCTCTCTCTCTCTCTCTTGGACCAAGGCTTCCTGGCTGTGGCTAGAGTCAGTACCATACTCCCTCTCCCTCTCATGTTTTTGCAGCAGAGCCAAGGCCTCCACCATGTTACCTCTCTCTTTAATGGTTCCAGACCAGGGTTTGGAGCTGCTGACAGTGTTATGGTAAAAGTGAAATGCTGCAGGTTCCCTGAGGGCTCAGTGGCAGTGGGAAGTGGGCCATGAGATCATATGGCAGATTCACAAATGGTGGCAGGCAGCAGGAAGCAGCTCCTGAGACCATGGCAGACCACAAAGACAGCTGGGTCCCTGGCAGTGAGTTATGCTGCGGGCCAGAGACAGAGACATGGATAGGCATGCCATGCCATGTTGAGTGAGGTTGGATATTTATTTAGTGGGTTTTGGAAGGGAAAGGGGAAGTGGAGAGAGAGAGAGAGAGAGAGAGAGAGAGAGAGAGAGAGAGAGAAGGGGGAATGGGGAGAAGAAAGAGACAGAAGCTGCGTCTTCAAGAAAGACTGTAAGGGAAAGGACTCAGGCTGTATGCTCAATATCAGCTTGGCTGAGCAGATGGGGGAAGGAGTGGGCATGGCTTGTCTCTTAAAGGGACAGAGCAGACCATTACAGATAGTGCACCACTTTTTAAATTACAACAATACCACCAATATATTCCTGATTTTTGTCTCTACAAAAGTTTCAGACTGAAGGGGGCAAGATCCTGTCTCCAAGAATCCTCATGTTCCACACTCAAGCCTTAGCTTTCCTTTGTATATAACAGTTAATTTTGTCTCACATTTTTAGAAATGGGGTCTAACTATGTAGCTCAGTTTGACTTTGAAAACTCACAGCAATCTTGCTTCTTCAGTCTCCCAAGTGTAGGAGTTGTGTTAGCTACCATGCCTGGCTATAATAATACAGTTATTTAGCAAGAAGATCTCAAAATCAAAGCGGTAATAAGTCATGTTTTTAGCTCTTAAACCTTAGTTGAAGTATAATGGAGGAAGCACTTCAACCTTTTTAGTAAGTGCATCATCCATCAAAACTCTTTTCTGGACAGTGCAAGTCACTTAGGCTTATTTGTCTGGAGATTTTGATCTGGTTTGGATTTGATTTTACTGAATCAGTTTGGCAGTCACTGGGTTTCCATGTTGTTTAATTTCTGAGCAGAAGCAATATTATTGGGATTATCAAGGTCAGAAAAGTTTCAGGTATGGTGCAATAGGAAGTACATCTATCCTAGGGCACCGTGTAATTTTCTTTTGCAGTCTATCAAATAACATATAAAGAGGTTTATTATTGTGCTAGTTATTATAAAAATATCTTTACAGTAAAATAAATATGGGAATTGAAACCTAAGTGTAATATGGATAGTTGCATATACAAGTTTCCCCAAAGCTTCATTCTGAAACCGTTCATTCTTGTTTAACAGTAATTATAACTGAGATCCAACAGGATAGCATAAAAAAACCCTGATATTTAAACTTAAGCAAGAATGATTTTAAACTCCCTGGGAACTACAGTCCACTCTGACCAGGGAAACAGATTATACCTCTCCTCATAATATACAATCCACAATTCTGTGGCAGACTATCTCTCCCTTCCTGTCCTTTCCCCATGTGCAGTGGCTCAATCAGGACTGCTTATCCTAACTTTCTCCTACAAATTCATTGCTTTATACCAACTTCCAACCCTAACAGACACTCCCTGGGTAATCTCATGTCACTCAGACCTGGGAGGCAAGTAGGCTAACTGCAGATCTTCAATAAAAACAGCATGGTACTGGTACCAAAATAGACATATTAATCAATGGAGCCAAATTGAAGACCCAGGCATAAATAAGCATACATATGGACAACTGAGTTTTGATAAGGAAGTCAAATATAAACACAGCATCTTCAACAATTGTTGCTAGTCAAACTAGACAGCTTCATACAGAAGAGTGTACATAGATCCATACTTACAATGCTGCACAAAATTCATCTCCCAACAGATCAAAGATATCAACATAAAATGAGGTACACTGAACCTGATGTAAAAGAAAGTGAGAACAGCTCTGAACTTATTGGCACAGGAGAAGATTTTTGAACAGAAAGCTATTACCCTAGGCACAAATCAAATATCAATAAGTTGGATTTCATGAAACTGAAAAGCTTCTGAGCAGCCCTCATTCAGAAAAAGTGACAGACTAAAGAGTGAGAAAATATTTTTATCAACTACATATCTAATAAAGGGCTAATATCTAAAATATATAAACAGTTCAATGAGCCATGTATCAAAAAAATAAATAACTCAAAAGTGGCATACAAGTATAAATAAATTTCTCAAAAGAAGAAACTCAAATATCTGAGAAATATTTAAATAAATTTTCATCATTTTTAGCAATCAGAGAAATACAATTTAATGCTACTTTTAGATTTTATCTCATACCTGTCAAATTGGCTAAAAACAATAATACAAATAACAGCTCATGCTGATGTGTATGGGAAGTAAAGAAAACACTCATCTATCACTGTGTAGAGTTCTAACTTGTACAAGTACTATGTAAATCAGTATGGCAATTTTTCAGGAATAAGGGACATGACCTACCCCAAACTCAGTTATTGGCAAATACCTAAAGGACATTTCTACTCTATTCTGATACATGAAGACATGCTCAACCATGTTGGTTGATACTCTATTTATCATAACCAAAAATTGGAAACAATGTAGATGTCCCTCAACAGAAGACTGAATATAGAAAATGTGGTACACATACATAATGGCATATTACTCAGGCAGTAGAAAACATGGAACAATGAAAATAAAGGGTAAATGAATGGAACTAGGAACAAAATCATCCCAAGTGAAGTGTTCCAGAACAAGAAATACAGATATGATATTTACTCACTTAAATGCAGAAATTAGCTATTATATCAATGAAAATAAAGATCTGGTTCTACATTGTATAGAATCACAGATTTTTATTATAGAGCAAATCACTGGGGATTAGAGGGATGTGGGAATCAAAATTAGAGAATATACTGAGGCAGAGGAGCAGGCAGGAGTATGAAGGAGGGCATGAAGGGAGTGACAGCTAAAACTAATGACTATTGGAGAGATATTATGGAAATGTAATAGAATAAAAGCCTCCTAAATCAAGTACATATATCAGGGATATAAAATGGAAATCAATAAATAATGGCAATTGCAGAGCTTTATCTATTTTTACCAAATGAAGCATATAGTACCATTAGTGAGTTATACCTCATTGAATTTTAGGTGAAAATGATACTTTGGGAACCCTTGAACAACTAATGCTGTTGCCAAGAATATAGGTTGTTCTCCACAAACTGATGACAAGACCAAGTGCTGAACAACACCTACACAACTCATTGAGCATGAAGAAATAGAACTAGTGTCTACATAGAGCCTTCACCCCTAAATGCTAGTTTATTTTTTTACACTAAGGTACTCTTACACTATCAAAAGACAAACATAAACACCAACACAGGCCCAAATGTTTTGATTTTCAATGATGTCCTAACTGCTACATATACTAGTACAATGGTAACACAAAGTTTGTGGAAACAAACAATGTAAAATTAATTAAAAACTGACTTGATTTAAGGCAAACTCCACAAGATGGAACCCGAGGCAGGGCAATAATGCTACCATAAGCAAGCACCTGCAAACTCACAACGAGTAAGTAAAATTGGCCAAGACAGCCTGTCAGAGGACCAAAAGCATGGTAACTAATGATGCACACTCTTAGCCATTGAGACATACCAGCAATGATTGCCCGTTTCAAAAGGACCAGCTAGAAACATTCCTAACCCCATAAAACCCCTGACCTTCTTTACAATAAAAAGCTTCTGCATTGGAATCTCTCAGAGTCTGTGTCATTGCCTCCACATCTTCTCATCCCCTGTCCTTCTTGCCCTGCCCAAACAGGGATTGCACAACAGGCAGCAGCAATAAGCCTGCAAAAAATTGCAAGAATCCATATCATAATGTCTTATATGACCAATATGACCAATAAGCAGAGACATATGGCAATACCTAATAATGTTCTCAATAAAGCACACAACAGCAACAACAAGAACCACAGAAGTAAATGACTTCTAATGACATTCTGCTATATTCATAATTCAGTGACTTGCTCCAACATCATCAGAAAAAATTCCTCCTGCAGTAGAAGGGGAAAATGCAGAGATCTATAGACAGACATTAAGCAGAGAGTGAGAGATGTTGGAACACCCAGTCCTCAGGCCATTCAGGCTCCTCAGAACAACAAGGCTGAAGTTGCCAAGTTCTGCTTCTTGCTGGGACTAGAACATGGCTCACATGTTCAGCTACATCTTTACCACTTTTATGTTTTCTGTTTCCTTTACAACCTAAACTTGGCTACGATGAAACCAGATCTGCAAAATAGGCTGGCCTCAAACTCAGAGACCTGCCAACATATGCCTTCTGAGTACTGAGAATTAAGAAGTATACCACAACATCTGGCCCTAAGCTGTTCTTTTTCTAAGCTGTTCTTTAATTGCTTTTCAGAAATTGGAAGGTTAGCTGGGTGGGATCTTGTGCTAAGATCACCATTTACTTTATACCTTTAATATCTTTAATCTGTTTGTCTCTTTAAAAACAGGTAATAGCTCCATTCCACTTCCTGGTGCCCCTTTTACTCCTTCATCTATATTTTGTTTTTTTTTACTTGTTCATAATCCTCCTTTTCATTATAAAACATTAGAGTTAACACTAATAAACAAACAACAGAGTCTATACTAGGCTGCTTCAAGTCTTCCTCTACCAATGTATTTAATCCATATCTCTTCATTTAAGTATCAAGCAGACTCTCTGAACAAGGGAAAAAGCAGTCAAATTCTTCACCAAAATACCACAAGAACATTCTTTGGTCAACATACTAAACGTCTTCTCTGCAATATCTTGTGCCAGCTCCCACCATTCAAATCACCCTCAGAACCACTGTTTTCATTAAGCAGTGCATAAAGCATTCCACTGCTTTGTTTGCCCAAAGTACCAGAAGTCCAATTTCCTCCAAACAAAAACATGGACTAGTCTATCACAACAATACCTGTTGCAAGGAACCGCTTGTTCATCGCAGTTGCCCAGAACCGAAATAATCACACAGAAACTGTATTAACTAAATCCCTGTTTAGCCCATTAGCTCTAGCTTCTTATTGGCTAACTCTTTCATCTTAACTTAACCCATTTCTATTAATCTGTATATCACCACAAGGTTGTGGCCTACCAGCATAGTTCCAGAATGTCTGACTCTGGCAGCAGCTCCATAGTGTCTCCTGACTCCACCCTTCCTTCTCCCAGCATTCAGTCCATCCTCCCCACCTACCTAAATTCTGCCCTATGAACAGACCAAGGCAGTTTTTTTATTCATTAGCGGTAATCACAACATACAGAGGGGACCCCCACATCAAATACACCAGTCCCTGGTACCAACTTTTGCCTTAAGGTTTCTAATGCTGTGAAGAGACAGCATGACCATGACAACTCATAAAAAGAAAAATATTTAATTGGGGCTGGCTTTCAGTTTCAGAGGTTTAGTCCATTATCATTATGGCAGGGACTATGATGGCATGCAGCCAGCCATGGTTCAAGAGAAGGAGCTCAGATTTGAACATCTTGATCCACAGACAGCATAAGGAGAGATTGTACACTATGCCTAGCTTTAGCATATATAAGACCTTAAAGTCCATCTTCCAGTGGTTCATTTTTTTTCTAGTAAGTCCATCTCTACTCCAGCAAGGCCACATTTCCTAATAATGTCAAACCCTATGGATCAAGCATGTAAGTCTATGGGAGCCATTCCTGTTTAAACCATAACAGAAGCTGATGCTTGTAATTTTGTAAATGTCTAGTCACATGGCACATGTAGAATTACTTTGCAATTAATCTGTTATGAATAGCCAAACACAGAATGACGGTGCCAATAATATTTCATATATCAGTGGTTTAAACCAGAAAGGTCTGCAAATTTCTCATCACCCTAGTACCTGTTTAAAAGTGAACATAGAGCTTTGCAGTGGTGGCTCATGCCTTTAATCCCAGCACTTGGATTGAGAGGCAGGTAGATCTCTGTGAGCTCAAGGCCAGCCTGGTCTACTAGAGCTAATTCCAAGACAGACACCAAAACTACACAGAGAAGCCCTGTCTTGAAAAAACAATAGAAAGAAAAATAGATAGATAGATAGATAGATAGATAGATAGATAGATAGATAGATAGAAAGATGTAAAGAAAGTGAACATAGTCTGCACCCTTGAATTATTGTACAAATTAGTGCTTTCAAAGCCTACCACTGAGTTTTAGCAAGTTGTAGAGAAAATGTAGTGCAGTATGAACTTAAAAATCAAGACTTTGAGTGGTTTAAATAAGAATGGATTCCATAGGCTCAAGTATTTGAATGATTGGTCATTAGAAAGTGATATTACATTACAGAAATTAGGAGGTGTGGCCTTGTTGGAGAATATGTGTCATTAGGAGTGGACTTTGAGGTTTCAAATGATTAAGCCAGGCCCTGTGTGTTACTATGCCTGCTGTATGTGGTTTGGGATATAGAACTCTCAGCTATTTCTCCAGCATCATATCTGCATACCTGCCATTATTCTCCCTTCCATGATGATAATGGATTAAACCTCTGAAACTTTAAGCAAGCCCCAGTTAAATGTTTTCCTTTAAAGGAGTTTCCATGGCCATGATGTTGCTTTATAGCAATAGAACATGGACTAAGACAAATACTTTTCAATTATTGAAAATTAGGATTATCTATTTAGTATGATATTCCCTTTCTTTCAGATGAGGAAAAAGAGAATAATTTGTTTCATGTGTCAAGTTATTATAATTAAGTAGTAATGGAAAAATTAAAAGTAACTATCTTTATCATCAATCAGTGGCATCCTAGAGGCAGGGGCAATAATGCATACCTATGATCCCAGTGTTTGGGAGTCTGAAACACGAGTATCATAAATTTAAAGCCATTTGGACTTTAAATAAAGACTGTTTTAAAAAAGAAAAAGAAAAAATGGCAATTCTTCATGATATTCATTGTCAATAGCATCAAAGCTCTGTTTAAAATAAAACAAAGAAAAGTTCATATGTGTATATAAACATATCTAACACACTGAAATGACAATTTTATTAGAGAAATATAAAAAACTGGAATTTAATTAGCAGATCATGACAACTATTTGGAGTAATGGAATATTCAGCATGGTCTATGGAAGAAGGACCCTAAGGCTACAGGGAGCTGAAGGCGTAAGTCATAAACAATCCCACACCAGTTGGGATTCAAAGGGGT
>LOJH01041646.1:0-13051 GCA_001685095.1 Ellobius talpinus | reverse complement strand
GGACCTTTGGAAGAGCAGGCAATGCTCTTAACCACTGAGCCATCTCACCAGCCCACTCATACTTTTTTAAGACGAGGTTTTGTAGCCAAGCCAAACCTTGGACTTGTTATCCGAGTTCCAAGGGTGATGTATAATCTCATGTAATCTTCACCCTCTTCCGAAGAAGACCCGGTGTCGGTATTTACAGATCAGGAGACAGAGGGCTCAGTGGTAAGGCTTTTTGTGGGGAGACCCAGACATGAGCAGGGCGGAGCTTCCCTCGGAGCCAGACTGCAGAGCGCAGCCTGTGCCTGCTTGCTGTGCTTGCCCTTGGTGTTGATTGTTCTCAACCAACCCACGTTTCTTCCCTTCGGCATCACTCTGCCCCAACAGGCACACCGTTATTTTCTTCCGATTTTGAAGTCAATACACACTAATTTTAAAGTCAACATATTCTGACTATAGAAGAATTTGCTGGTGTTGTAGGTGATCTGTTATTTCCAGCCCTAGCTTTGCTTAACCACGGTGCCCATCTTTGCCTTCATGGAGTATGCTAAGCACTCAGTGAGTCCTTCTTGACTTACTTCAGAGGCCGGAAACTACAAGGACTGTTTAAACCTTTGTGGTTATGCCGGAAAAACCGCGGAAGGCAGTGGGTCTGGGAGTGTGTGTGGAGCTGAAGGGAAACATTTACCCTTTGTAAAATGTTTGCACAGCTGTTGTGTTGATTTTTCAAAAATCAGAATTTAGGCTCGGTGTGGTAGCATGTGTCTTTACGGGAGGCAGAGACAAGTGGGTCTCTCAAAGTCTGATGTCAGCCAGGTCTACACAGTGCAGTCCTGTCTCAAAAAAATTTTTTAAACACAAGGGGGGGAGGGGTGACGTTTTTCTTGCTTTATTTTTTCCTGTTGAGGAATTAGTATTTTTCTCACTGAGGAAGAAGGGTTCTCTAGAAAAGCTGAAACTGAATGGATCGGCTGCTTTGCTTTTAAGATATTTCTCTTCTTGCTACTGTCTCTGAGGATGTGGCCTCTTTTTCTCCCTCCCGGCTGCTCTGAGTTGTGATGACCTGGTCGGGTCTCAGGCTGGGACTGAGCGCCAGCTGCGCTCTGGCGCCCCCTCCTGTCCAACCTGAGGCTGGCTCTTGTCAGCTCTAGAGAAAGCCCTGTTGTGAGTTTCCTTGGGTTCTGCTTCCTACCTCATTTTATTGAGAAAAATCAAACAGTTTTCTCCTCCCCTGCCTCCTGGCCCCATCTGCCTCCAGCCATCATCACAGTGGGTAGTTTCTGCTCTTGTCTGATGCGCTTTCCTGCCTCCTCGCCACCAACATCCCACCTCCATCCCCCTCCTCAGCCCCTATTGATTGATTTGCTTTTGTTTTGTTGGTGTTTGAGACAGTCTCAAGTATCCTGCTGACTTTGAATCCTCTTCCTCCTTCTTTATTAGGTTTAATTTATTTAAATGGATGTTTTGCCTAAGCACCGCGTGACTACTTGATGCCCATAGAGGCCAGAAGAGGGTTGGATCCCTTGTGACTGAATTTATAGACAGCTATAGACACCCAGTGTGGGTTTTGCAAACTTGGGTCCTTTGGAAGAACAGCCAGTGCCCTTGACTGCTGAGCCATCTCTCCAGTCCTGAGTTTTCACATTTGTTTGTTTGTTTGTTTATTTGTTTGGTTTTTTGGGACAAGGTTTCTCTGTGGCTTTGGAGCCTGTCCTGGAACTAGTTCTGTAGACCAGGCTGGCCTTGAGCTCACAAAGATCCGCCTGCCTCTGCTTCCCAGGTGATGGGATGCCACACATTTTGACTTCTTAAGAAAACCTGCAGTCTAATTTTCAAATTACCATAATGATGTGCGTGCATTTCAGTAAGTGACTTTTCAGAAAAGTTTTATTTTAATACATTTTTCTTTACTTGTGTGTGTAGGCGGTCCAAAGACAACTTGGGGAAGGCAATTCTCTCCTTCCATTGTGTGGGTGGCAGGTATTGAACTTGGGTCGCCAGGCTGGAAGCAGGTTCTTCAACCCACTTAGCTATTTCATCAGCTCCTCAAAAGTTTTAAAATAGAAAAGTTAGTGTTCACTTCGGTAGCACATATTGCTATGATTTAAAAACGGCAGGAAGGAGTCACGCCATACAACAGGGCCCACGTGGAGGGTTTCTATATTGGAGGAAGGGAATGGAAAGGGGGAAAGACACAGAGGCTGAGAGACAGACTCAGAGGGACAGACACTGAGAGACAGAGAAAGGGGGGCGGAGGGAGCCGGCGGCCACACAGCAGGCCAGGGCACTGCCTTTGTATTGCGCATGTGCGCAGAGGTACTGCACTGTGCCAGGTCTCCAAGGGGCGGGTCAGGTATGCCCGAATGCCAGCACATTCGCTAAAATTGGAACAGTGCAGAGAAGATGAGCATGGCCCCTGCTCAAGCCATGCAAGTTAATGAAGCATTTCATATTTTTAAAAATGAGAACAGTTATTGCTTCCCTTTAGTGCTGTATTAAATTTTTGTTCCAGCTTTTAAAATTCTTGTTTCGAAACTATCTCCCCTGACAAGACAATAAGCATTCTGCATTACAGATATTGTCAGCACAGGAACCCGTTGTCAAGCACGGTACGGCCACTGGAGTAAATGTGACTTCACCCTTCCACATGTTCCCACGTCAGGAGTGTCCTCAGGTACCATGTTGTCACTAAACAGTAAAGCTGTGTAGGCGACATGTAAAGAAAATTTCTCTGAAATGCATACATATAAATAGCCATGAGCATAGTTATTCAATTTTACCCCGTATCAGTCTGCACAGGGTGGTTTCCTGGCTTGTGCAAGGAGATACACTTCCGCTGGGGTTCACTGGCGGCTGCTCTCTGGGCCGGGAGATGCTGGAGTACCAAGTGTTGCTTCTTTCCTGGATTTTACAGATGGGAAATGTAGGTGATGTGTATGCCAGGTCTCAGAAATAGAATTTGGGTCATCCAGTTTCCGTTCTGAGCTGGAGAACCATGAGGTTCCGGGGAAGTCTGTCCAGTATGGTACCCACTGAAATCTGAAATCTGGGGCCTTAGTCACAGCAGCTGTGTTTCTAGTGCTCTAAGACCACAGGGCTAGTGGCCACCACATTGGGTAACTCGTGAAGAGCATTCTCGTCGTGAAAAGGCCTGTTTTAAATAAAGGAAACGGTGAGCTGTTCTAACAGCCTGATGGCTTTTTACAACACTATTATTAATCTGTTATTTTCAGTCGATGAATTTAGAAAATGGAAATAAAAGCCCTTCATTTTCAGGGCACTTTTAAGTTCATAACACAGTTGGAAGCACAGGTATTTCCCATATCCGTGCTCCCCCACACATGCAAAGTGCTCCCCACCACAGTGGAACGCTGTTCTTAAATTTTTTATTTATTTATGTTTTATATGTCATGCCAGAAGAGGACATTATATCCTATTATAGATGGTTATGAGCCACCATGTGGCTGCTGGGAATTGAACTCATGACCTCTGGAAGTACAGCCAGTTCTCTTAACGGCTGAGTCATCTCTCCAGCCCCATTGCATGCTTTTGGCAGTCAGCAAGGTGCATAGGTCACAGGTGTGTTCACTAGGTATGTTACAGCCTATGGACCCGGCCACTGTCTTATTATGTTAGTCAACTTTCCCTTTACTGTGACCAAATCGTCATCAAAAAGAACTTAAAAGAGGAAGGGTTTATGGCAGCTCATGATTTGAGAGGTTTCTGTGGATGCTTGGGCCTATGAGCTTGATTAGATTCTCATGGAAAGCAGGACCTTGTGAAGGCTGTGTTCTTCGCAGGGAACGAGGGGCCGGGTAGAGAGAGGAGAGCCAGAGGGCAAGGATAACCTTCAGAGGCCAGTGACTGCCCTGGTAATTGTCCCAGCTAGGTCTCACCCGAGTACCCACGGCCTCCCAGAACAGCGCTTGCTACCAGGGGATCATCAGGCATTTAGACACGGGGCCTAGAGGAGGTATTTCACGTCAGCCCGTAGCCAGGTTGCCCAAAGGATCTTTATCATCCTGAAAATCCTTTCCCTCCTATTCATCCTTTCTGTCCTCTCTCAACTTCAGCCTCTAGCAACCGTTTCATTGTACCCTATCCCCACAGTTTTACGATTTTTAGAATGTATGTTCAGAGAAATCTGATTTTTTTAATTGTATGTGTGTATTCATGTATATGGATGAGCATGTATATATACCTGTCTGCACATGTATGTGGGGGGCAGTAGACAGTCTTGGAAAAGGTCCTTAGAAATATACTGTCAAGTCCTTTGAGACAGAGTTGCTCATTGGCCTGAAGCTCACTATTGAGGCTAGACTGGCTGGCCAGTGAGCCTCCGCAATCCTCCTGTCACCACCTTCCCAGCTCTGGGAGTACAAGTGTGTACTCATGCCCAGTGTCCTCGAGTGGGTTCTGGAGATTATCATCAGGTCCTCATGACTGCAGGGCAAGCACCGTGCTGACCGAGATGTCTCCCCTGCCTTGTTAGTGGATTTCTGGGCTGTCAGCTGCAAGCTTTTTTACATGACATATTTTATTTTCTTTGATAACTAGGTGGTTTGAATGAGAATGACCCCCATAGGCTCATGTTTGAATGCTTGGTCCCCAGTTAGTGGAACTGCTGGAAAGGATTAGGAGGTGTGAAGGAGGTGTGCCACTGGGGGTAGGTTTTAAGGTTTCAAAAGCCCATGCCAGGCAGGCCCAGTCTCACGCTAACTCACCTGCAATTAATGGATCAGATATGCGCTCTCAGCTACTGCTCCAGTGCCGTGATTGCCTGCCTGTCACCATGTTCCCCGGCTCCCTGTCATTAGGATCATGGGCTCACCCTCTAAAACTATAATCAAGATCCCAATTAAATGCTTTCTTCTATAAGATGCCTTGATCATGTTGTTTCCACAGCAATGGAACAGTATCTAAGACATAAATTTCCTAGGAATAGAGTTTAAATACCACTCTTAATTTTTATTGATTTATTTTTATTTTTATTTTGATGTGTGTGTGTGTGTGTGTGTGTGCGCGCATGCACACACTAGAATCATGTGTCATGTATATGAAAGTATCCACAGAGGCTCGGAGATAATGTCAGTTCCCCTGGAGCCAAAGTTACAAGCAGTTGTTACAAGCCCATGGGTACTTGGAACAGATCTCTGACCCTCTGAAGAGCAACAAGTGCTCTTAACCACTGAGCCATCCCTGCAGTGTGCCCCACCCCACTTTTTTTTAAAAAAGAAGAGGATATTTATTTCTTGGCTGTGTAAACCTCCTAGGAAGATGATCAGGTCAGCAAGGGGCTTTCCTCCAAGCAGTCCCTTGGGAACCCAGGTTCCTTCCATCACATGGATCCCAGGCCTTGTCATTATTCATGAAATCAACACAAGAAGGACCGTGGAGAAGTGGGCAAGATATCTTTAATGGGCCATGGCTTTCAGGAGCGCCTGTCATTTCTGACCACATTCTAGAGGAGAAGATGCAGGACCACTCTTGGCTGGAGACACTGCCTAGCTCTTAGGTAAAGGACGCATGGTGGAATGCGACTAGGGAAGCCATCTCAGAGCTAGTGCACGCGATGGACTGAGCAAGAAGTAAATCCCTTTTGTCCTCTCCGCCAGCCATAACCGAAGACTCCAGAAGTCCCACCCACAGTGCAGAGCTGCCCTGGCACAGACAGTGTAGAGCAGCTGGTGGAGAAGCAGACTTCCTGGGTGCCCCCCTTGTCAGAAGGTGGGGCTTTCTTTTTAGTTTTATTTATTTATTTATTTATTTTTAGACAGGGTTTCATTGTGTGGTTTGTAGTAGAAACTCACTCTGTGTACCAGGTGTTTCTGTTGCTTGAATGCTGGGATTTAAGGTGTGAGCCACCACCCTGGCCAAGGGTTTGTTTTAAAGAGGGACTTTCTGGAACAATTTAATAATGAAATGTCTAGTTTTCTGTGAGCTCCGTGGTGCTGGGATCTGAGCTGCAGCCCTCAGGGTTGAGCAGGAACCACTCTTAACTGCTGAGCCTCTCTCCTGCTCCCCAAATGCCCAGTTTTCAACCATAGACATCGAGGTTTGCTTTCTCTGGTTGCTTTTGTGGTCCTTATATTTTGATGGCCTTTCTGGATCCTCCTATTGACATTGTTTCTCAGATCTACAGTGATTCGCTCTCATGGGTTGTGTAGATGCTGCTGCAATCACTGGAGACCTGAGCTCTCCTCGCAAATCACAGGAATGCTTGCCTAATCATTCCCGTGGAAAGCACCTGATTAAGGTGCGTGCCTTTAAAACAAATCAACAGTTTCCACCTGTTTTTCTTGGCACCTGTTAAAGTGACTATATGGGTCATCACTGACTGATGAGTGTTACCTGCCAGCTGTCCTCTTGCACATAAAAGCTGAGTGTTCATTCCTGTAGTCATGGCAACATGCTTTTGATAATGAGTGGACAATGTGGAAATAGACTGTCCCCTCCAGACCTGTGTATGGTGCATGGGACACAGCGTGAGAACATTCTGGAAGAGAGCAGCATGAGGTCAGGCCATCAGCACCGTTATCTCACACCCACTAGGAGGTAAAGGCCCCTTGGCAATGGTTCTTAGAACTCATTACTGGATTCCTCATTACAATCTTGGCTGAGCTGGCACATTTGGCACACCATGGTGCAAAGGAGAAAGCTATGGTTGTGACTAGGGAGCAGTTTTCCTTCCTGTCTTTCTCCTTAAATTGGGGGGGCAGTACTTGCTAGGGAAGTTGTTTCTGATATTAATAAGCATGCTAGCTGGGCTCAAAGGCAGCCAGGGTTAAGATGGAAAGATGCCATTTAAAACAAATAGCAGGATGTGCCATGGGGCTGTTACATCACAAGGAGTCCTCATGGAACAGAAGCTGTTTTCATGATCTTATCTGCTGAGAGAGGCCTTAAACAAATTACCAGTTAACATTTCAGATATTTGCATATGGAGCACTGGTGATTATGAGCTGATTGAGTGGGGGCTTTTTGCAACCTTAGGGCTTGAAGGGGACCCAGAGGGAGCCTGGGCCTGGAGGAAGGGCTTGCTACTCATGGCCTGGGCACACCTAGAAGGATGAGGAGGGCAACCAGAGGTCACTGGCAGCAAGGAGGATTTCCTTTGCTGTCTGTGGCTGTGAACTGGGTGCCAGGTTACTTTTTCCTGCTGTCTAGGTTTTTGTTTGGATTCTCTTCTTGGTCTGGGGTCAAGCCATGTATTTTATGTAGGCAGTGACAAAATCCAACTCCATTGTTGAGCTTCTCCAGGAAAAATCACCCAGTTTTGTTTTTTTTTTCTTCAGTATTTTGAAGCTGAAATACCCAGTTTTTATCTACAGCCTCAGCTGGCTTTTTCCATGTTGAGTAGCTAATTTTAATGTTTCTTTAATATTGTGAGGTTCCTTAGGACCGTAACCATGGTTTTATAGCAGAGCTAATCATAATTTGTTTATATATCTGTTTGTTTTGAGAGAGGCTGGCTTTGAATGTTCTGTGTAGCTGAGGATGACGTTGAATCCCTATCCTCCTATCTCCAGCAATTTTCTTGGATACGGCCATTAGTTGAGCATTACCGCTACTCAGCTGCCCTGGTACAGTTATTTCTTGTCTCTGAAGATAGTGAAGTTTTTCCAGGTGACTTCACTTTAACAGTCTGCTCAGGTAGCAGGTAGTCAGACTGTTTGGGGGACCCTTGAGTCTCTCCTTCCACAACTCTGCTAGTCTGTGGGCTGCTCACCCACTATATCATGACCTCTGCATCTCTTTCACCTTTCATTACCTGTTTCCATTCCCAGAATTCCCTACCTTTCTAGTTTGGAGAAATGTTGAGAATAACCACCCCAACTAGTCTCATTTCTGTATTTCCCCTGCCTCTAGTCAGGTACCATGATAACCAGATGACTGTTTACGACCTCGCTAGGTGTAGTTCATGTGTTGACCATACTGGTCCTTCTGAGAACTGCCACCCTATATTAGATCATCCACTTATGGGCAGACAACAACATACTTCTCTACATTCCTTTATGGCACCCCAAAGTTGCCTGAATAAATGGGCAGGTGGACTTCCCAAACGTAGAGGTTAGGAATGAAATGACACTGAGATATATAGCAAGAGCTCTTACCTAGCTAAGGGCGGGACTGATGCTCAGGAACAGTGGAGGCCCCAGCGTTTTCATTACAACTGTGTGATGTGTCCTGTGTAACCAGGCTATTCTTCACAGCCCTCCCTAACACTCACATTTCTTTTCTACCATGTCCCCACCTGATCTTTCCAGAGGGCATGGGGGCAGAAGCCATTTTTGTGCTGCTTGTCATGGAATCTCTAGGTCTTAGAACAGCTTATGGACCAAAACAAGTCATTCATAAATATTTTCATTTATATTTCCTATTTGTCTTTTTGAAAAATTATTTTCCTTGGTGTGTGTGTGAGAGAGAGACACATATGTGGGGGCCAAAGGACAACTTTTGGAACTGGTCCTATCTCAGTTCCAGGAATCGAACTTCGGTCGTCAGTCTTTCCCAACAAGCACTGTTATCCTCTGAGCCATCTCGCTAGTCCTCGTCCTCATGTGTTTATTGTAATTAGTTTTGGTTTTGTTTTGTTTGTTTGTTTGTTTTGCAACAGGGCTTCTCTGTGTAGCCCTGGTTGTCCTGAAACTTACTCTGTAGAACAGGCTTGCTTCTACCTCCCAAGTGCTGAGATTAAAGCCGCATGCCACCATGCCTAGTTTTATTGTAGTTTTTAAATTTGTGGTGCTAAGTAAAATATATTCAGTTTTAATTTGGACTACCTGAAGCCTATGTAGTAATTTTGAATATATGTAAATAAGCTTTAGGTCTTATTGAAAATTGACATTGTTTTTTATATTACTATTATGACATATTTTATTATTAATGACTAAGTGCAAGCCTTTTTAAAGGTCACAAATGATGTTTAATAACCTGAAAAAAGATTACCTTGGGAAACAGGAAGCAGCAACATAGCCTCGAATCCTTGATTTATTTAAGCCCTGCATGGCCCAGTAATCTTTTCATCTGCCATTTCCCCAGGCCTAATATTCTGAAAAAAGCTCTGGGAAGGAAATTGAACATGAACTTTGAGATAGCAGAGCCCTAAGAAGCTCATAAACCGAGCATATTAGGAAAAGATACTGATCAAATAGAAAAGCAAAAGGCAATTAGCCTGAAGGGACTAAGGAGGATTATATAAAGTGAAAATCTGGAAAAATAAAACGAGCAGATGGTCCTAATGAGCCGGGAAGATTGGCTCTGGTGCCCCGCTGCAGCAGCTTTCACTGGCGCATCTGCCACAAACTAATTGCCTCTTGTCTGCCTGCTCACCTAAGCTGAGATGTGTGGCGTTTGTAGCAGACGCTATTAAAAGCTCAACCCTGGCTAATTTTTTTCCATTAATTTGCCAGTGAGTGCTCCGGTTTATGTGGATCATTTGATTTCCTTTGAGTTAATTGTAATTATGTTTTGCATTTTGCTCAACAGCGTGTTCTTTGTAATGTAATTTGCTCTTAACTGCAATATTATTTCTTCTTGATCAATAACCTCTTCTTTAGGGGAAAAATAAGCTTAAGGAATATCTGTGAAGGGAACTCTTGTTATTTGTTTTGTGCTCTGCTTTTGGTTTTTGACCGCCCTAGCTGATGGTGACCTGGAACTCACTACAGTCCGAGCTGGCCATGGACTCTTGGTGGTCCTTGTGTGTGCTGACATTACAGGCATGAGCTACTATGCCTGGCTGGAAGATACTTTTTATTATTATTGTGTGTGTGTGTGTGTGTGTGTGTGTGTGTGTAAGTAGGCCTGGGGGAGCTCATGTGTGGCACACGGCATGCTTGTGGAGGTCACAGGACAAGTATGGAGTCCTAACTCTTCTACTTTCACACGGGCCCCAGAGAAGGGAGTCAGGTCATCTCACTGACTCTTCCAGGTAATACTTTTAAGTTAGATGGGCTGCGTGCTTCTAATCCTGGATGATGAAAAATCAGATTTGTCCAAGTCCTGGCATAAGATAGCATTGCTAAGATGCAGGCGGGAGAAGAGCCAGTCCTTGTTCACATAGAAGCTACCCTTCTTGTGTGCAGTATCCCTAAAAGCTGAGCATGTATGTACACCGGGGCACAGCACTTCTACTGCCAGGTACACCCCTAACATGGACACACCCATATGTTCATAGAAATACTCCACTGACAGCCACCAGCACTAATGGTGCTGATAACTGGAAACCACCCAGAGGCTGCCAGAGCTGAAATGGATCATCATGGGGCTTCCTCACAGTATAGAGTCATCATTGAAAATGCACACGTCACAGCATACAACACGAATGACTGTCACAATCCAGCGATAGGTGAAAGAAACCAGACCCCACAGAGCACATCCTGTGTGACTTCCTGTTTGTAAGTCAGAAAGACAGCAATCTGGAGTGGTTGATGGCTCAAGGTTAAGAACGCCTGCTACTCTTGCAGGGGACCCAAGTTCCTCTCCAAGCACCCACATCAGGACAGGAGGCACACAGCCACCCATCACTCCAGCTCCAGGGACTCTGGTGACCTCTTCTGGCTTCTATGGGCACCCCCACACACATACACACATGTGGTATACAAATACACACAAGTAAATGAAAATAAAAATACTTTCTAAAAAGACAAAGTGATGTAGGTGATGGGAGTCAGAGTGGTTATAACCAGTAATAAGATCATAGACGGAGGGTGCAGTAGGACGGTCTGGGGTTCTGGAGCCCTCGACCTCTGGGCTGATCATTCCAGTGTGTTCAGTTTGTGGAAACCAATAGAGTCATGATGATTTTGTGTATATATAATATGTATGTATGTATGTTATAGTTTAATGGAAGTTTTAAAAAATCAGTGTGAAAATGTGGCTGTGCTTGACTCCAGGCGCTTTGTGCCACTTCGTGAGGTAAAGCCAGTCTCCGCAGCTCAGTGACCATTTAAGATTTGCTTATCTAACATTAAGGGCTTGCACTGTCTCCAGATACAACTTCATTCTCTGCCAAGAGTGAAAGAGGCCGTGCAACTCTCAGAATCCCGGGAACTTGTCCAAGTCCTTATTTCATTTGACTAGCTCCAGAGTCTTGGTTTAGTGTTTTGTTTTTCACTTTATTTTATTTTTTTTAAAAAATAAAACAAACTTACCTTTTTCATTTTACATACGAATCCCAGTTCCCACTCTGTTCCCCCCTCCCATTCTCTCCACCCCACCCCATCCACGCCTCAGAGAAGGTAAGGCACATTGCTTTGCAGAAGGACCGAGGCCCTCCCTACTATATCTAGGCTGAACAAGGTATCCATCCAAAGAGAATGGGTTCCAAAGAACCAGTAGAGATAAATCCTGGTGCCACTGCCAATGGCCTTGCAGTCTGCTCCAGCCATCCAACTGTCACCCCCATTCAGAGGGTCTAGTTTGGTCCTATGCTGGTTCCTTCCCTGTCCGGCCAGACAGAGCTAATGGTCAGCTCTCATTAGCTCAGGTAAGCTATTTCAGTGGGTGTCCCATCATGGTCTTTGTTTTAGTGTTTAAGCCAGGATATCATGTAGTCCAGGCTGGCCTCAAACTCGCTTTATAGTCAAGGAGACCTTGACCTCCTAATCCTCCTAATCCTCCTGTCTCCCCTTCTCAAGTGCTGGGATTACAGGCCTGTGTTCACGCCCATCTTGGTTCTGTGAATTCTCCTGGTACCTCTGTCTCCTGGGCTCTGCAGTCTGTGATTAGGGCCTCTGTAAAAAGAGCAAGGTTGAGCAGACAGCAGTGCGCTGGCTTTTTTCATTTCTTTTGGTTATTTTGTGACTGAGAGTTTGTTGAGGCCAGCTCCCTCACCTGTCCTTTCTCCACCCAAGGTCAGGCATTGTGAGCAGGCACTGGACGTCTGACAGGACTGACTGTTGAGAAGAAAGAGGCACTGGCTCTATTGCTGCCCTGTCTCAGTCTCCCCTTGACACCTCTCTCTGTGAGTCAATCAATCAATCTCTCTCTCAAAGTTTTCTGGTTTGCATGCTCATTGTAAAAAGATCAGGAAATATATGAAAGCCCAAAAGAGAAAGATAAACACCCGTAATCTTTCTACACAGGGGGTAGTTCCTGCTCTATTTTGTTGGTTTTTCTTTTCCTTTTTTTTCTTTTCTTTGCTATATCTATTATACCTTTGCTCTTGTGCCTCTGTCCTCTCCAACTCTGCACCTTGTCTTCATGCCGTGTGTGTGTGTGTGTGTGTGTGTGTGTTCAAGGTTTCTCTGTGTAACCCTGACTATCCTGGTACTCACTCTATAGATCAGGATGGACTCAAACTCAGAGATTGGCCTGCCTCTGCCTCCCAAGTGCTGGAATTAAACATGTGAACCACTACTGCCTGGTGCCAACTCTACTTTCTAAAGACTTCTTGAGGAAAGTGGACACTGAATGCTGCCAACTCCATTTTCCTTCCTCCATACACAGGGTTTCACCAAGATCGGGATTCAAGCGTTTGGATTCTTCAAAAGCAAATACAGTGTAATACAGAACTCTAGCTCCTAGCCTCTTCTTACGTTCTTGAGATTACCATGGCTAGGGGCCATAGCATAGGAGACAGGACTGGGAAGATAGCTTAGTCACCCTTTCTGTCGATCCTGAGGACCTGGGTTCAACCTCTGGAGCCCATGTGGAAGGAGAGGATTCTCACAAGTTGTATACTGCGTACACATGTGGTGCACGACATGTGGTGAACACACATTCATGTTCGTGTGTTTTCCTAAATAAATAAACAATATGTAAAAAAAGACTTATAATTTAGTTGTTTGTTTTTTACTCTTTTGGCTCTTTGAGGGCCCTTTGCTCTTGGGGACCCCGCCACCCATCCCCCAAATAAATCATACACAGAGGCATATTCTTTCTTATAAATGCCCAGCCTTATCTTGACTTGTTTCTAGTTAGCTTTTCCTAATTTATCCATCTACCTTTTGCCACTGGGCTTTTTCCTTTCCTTCTGTAATCTTACTTTCATTCTTCCTCCATGGCTGGCTGTGTGCTGGGTGGCTGTGTGGCTGTGTGGCTGTGTGGCTGGGTGGCTATG
>LOJH01041645.1:0-14351 GCA_001685095.1 Ellobius talpinus | reverse complement strand
TTAGCTCCTTTGTTGAAAATCAGGTGTTCATAGGTTTGTGAGTTAATATCCGGAACTCGGCGGGGCCACTCGCTTAGTGCTCGACACCCCCTGGCCCCTGGGAAGGTCTGAGACTGGGGCCCCCTGGGGCCCCAACCAGGCCCTCCCCGAGCGGGGAGGTGAGTTCCCAGAGAGCGGGCTCCACGCGTGGGCAGACCGGGCAGGAGAGGCTCGTCCCCCTCCCCGGAGGGCAGATGCCCCCCTCGCCAGAGCTTGGATCAGCCTACTCTTAAAATCACCTGGGAGCTTTAAATGACAACATGTTTCCTGTTCTTAACGTAGAAGGTACCTTAAAGTCCTTCTTAAGACCTGGGAACCACAAATACCTTCTTTTTCAAAGAACATTTCTCAAATTTGATTTTGATAATCAGCTGGGATTGGTGGTCACTGAATTAACTATCTGGGCTCAATTTATAAACCATATTTTGCAATATTTTACACCAAAGTTCAGGCTTGACCCACTTTAGCCCTTGTATCATTGTTTAGGGCCAGCATCAAAACATTTGAGGGCCTCACTGACAATTAAGGCTCAGCGCAATTTGGGGTTATTGCTTTCTGGGAAGATTCTTTCCATCTTTGGTCAGGTATAGTTCCCGTAAGAACTTTATGTTGAAATCACTCCTGGCAATCTCACTGCAGTGTTCATCAATCCTTGTTTTCTCCAACAGTCAACATCATGATGTCTACGTAGTGTAGAAGAAAGCACATGCCTTGGCATCTTGAAAACACTTAGAACACATGCTGTGGAGCTGAAGGCCACAAATGCAGCTGGAGTGCAATATCCCAGCTGCTCTGGTCTGAGAAATGGTGAAGTTTTAACTAGTCCCCAAAAGTTTAAAATACAGAAATAATTTGAAAAGACAGAAATTGAGTGAGGGAAATAATAAAGTCCCTTGTTCTAGGAAGGGATGAGATTATTGGTCTTCTGACTCTATGAGAAGAGAGATAAGTTGATCTGTCCCTCAGGTGATGATGTAGCTGATGTATTAAAAGGAGCCAGAAGACACTGGAAATGGTATTGGTGACAGAGCCCATGATCACAGCCCAGTCAGTCACTGAAGAGAGACCTAATCTTCCTAAAGTCCTCTTATATGTCAGTGTTCTGCCTCAATAACCTAAATCCCTCCTGATCTGTAAAGGTAAACAAATTTATTTACTGTTTACATCTTATGTTTGTTACATTTCTTACTGCTGAGACCAAATACTTGACACAAGGCAACTTAAAGAAGAAATACTGTTTTCATTATTACCTTTTTCTTTCCAAACTAACTGCAGAGATGTTAGGTTCTAGTTCAGTGTGGCCCAATGAACACTTTATATTCATTAACACTAATCTTCTAAGCTTCTTTATAAGAATGAGTGTATGATTTGTACAATATACAATGGAGATGTAGTGCATAAGTCATTTGCAAAGTTAAGCAAATTGATGGCAGAAATGAGATACAAAAGAGTATGTTTTTCCAAAAATAGTTTCAGAGACTCAGAGATTGGGATATCAAGGCCTAGAAAGTGAAATGAATTATCTTAGATTATTCAGCTAAAATGATCAGTCATCCACTTATTTGTCAGACAGTAATTGGACCTTCCATTTGTCAGGAACTAAGCTAGTTAGTGAGAACATAGCTATGGCCTTTTCTCAACACTTAGGTTGATTCATTAAAAGACAAGATAAGAAATAGCTGTAAATTACTTAAATAAAAGTAAATACATGCCACATGGTGCTAGTGCATGCCTTTAATCCCAGCACTCGAAAGACAGAGACAGACAGATATCTGTGAGCTTGAGACCAGCCTGGTCTACAAGGAGTAGTTCCCAGACAGTTAAGTCCATGTCCTGGAAAAAAATAAAAGTAAATACATGATAAATAAGTAAAGAAAGCTAGGAAAGAGGTTATCAAAGTTAAAGGAAGCATCCATGACTTTTATTTGGAAAATAATAAAAAAGAGGATATGGTATCTTAGATTTTTTTTGTTTTGAAGGAAGAGTAGCCTTTGATATCTGCAATGGAGAAAGGATGGGGCCCAGAGCTGAAGAAACAGTGTGAGGAGAAAAGGGGAGCACATTGCGTCATGGTCTGCGGGAAATCGAGGCTTGTCTAGTCTTCCTAACTAGCTGTTATTGTCTCATGTCTTACATCTACCCTTGATTATGCAGGTTTCAAACTATCATTGTCAAAAGGGGCAGCTTCTCTCTGACATCTTTTCAAAGTCTAGTCTTTCCAAGCTTTGATAATCTCCATTCTGTCTTTCCCACACATGAAACCTTAACAGGAGAGGAAGACACTACAGGTAACTAAAGATCAGCAGAAGTATAATGGGGATTAAATGAACAATAGATCCTAGAATAATTTATTTGACTTACAATTTAAGAACAGATAAAATCCACCATAAGGAGGTGGCATCGCAGCATAAATGTGAGGCAACTGGTCACAAGGTATCTACAGTCAGAAACAGGAAGAGGACAGGAAGTGACACTGACCTAAGCAATCAAGACTTTACTCAGTGACTCATTCCCTCCAGCTAGGCCCTAGATAAAGACCTATGCCAAAGAACAGGAAGACTTAGGGACTAACTATTCAAACACATGAACCAGTAAAGAACGTTTCATATTCTAATGACAATCTGTGAGTCTACTAAAGTTAAGAAAGTCTAGTTGACTTTCTCAAAGCTAACTGTGCCAGAGATAATAACAATCAGGATCAGGACTCAGGCCAACTTGTCTTTATATCTCAGAAACTATGAGGTATGTGTTTAATCTTCAGCTGAACAGATAGACAAAATGATTATATAGCTGCCCTTTGCAGCAGAAGCTAGGGAAGTACACTGATAGAAGAGAGGAAAAATTCATATTTACACATAATGAGCACTAGCATCTATTATAATCTCTTTGAGCCTGTCCCACTGTCTACTGGGAACACATTCTACAGGGACTTCAGGGCATCCAGGAGAGGATGATTTGTCAGTTCACAGGAAGTGGAAAACATGACAATTACTGATAATCCCACTGTCCTCTTTCAGCCCTTCAGGGAACTAAGAAGCTAGATTTTGTTGCTTTGGCTTTGTTTTTTGTTTCCTTTTTTTTTCTCCAGGAAAGGGTTTTCTCCCTCATCACGTTTGGCCTAGTTTGTGTTTCTTTTTCCCCTGATGTTCAGCCAAATGCTACCAGATATGTGACAAGACTGAGACTTTGTTAGAGAATAAAAAAAGAAAGAAAAAAGTTGCATACATTAGACAACCCAGTAAAGAAGGTTTTCTGCCTCTGCCACTGGGGGCCTTTGCCCAAATTAAATTACCTTCTGTCTGTTGTCATTACAACTCTTTCTATAAATATCTAGGGCTCTGGCTACTGAGATAAATGAGTAGAGACCAAGTTGTTGGGTCAGGCCACAGGAGACATTGCAGTTGCTATCTTCTCCCCAGAAGAGAACAGATTGCATTTTTGGCCCTGAAGGCCTTACCCTATTCTTTATAGGTCAGAGCTAAGATTTTAGTGTCTCCTACTCTAAGTTTCTCTGTGGCAATCAAAAATAGTTGTTGAAGGTATAACATCCATGTTCTATTGACTGGTCTCTCGAGCCCTGTCTTTCTCCATTCACTCTGCTTGCTCCAGCATCATCAGTAGTAGAGATAAAAACTATTGCTTTTCATTTAACCCAATGTCTTGTTTATTCTGAGAGTTTTTTTATGAGAATTCTTTTCCATTCATTGCAAAATGTAATTGCAATGCTTTTTACAGTCCCTATACTATATAAGGACATTTTATGATACAAGTATGTATGTGTGTACATGTGTAAATGTGTGCATATGCATATAAAATGTTGAGCATATCTAGTTCATATTCCCTAAATCTCGCCTATTTTCCTCTTTCCCTTAATTTTATGTTGTTCTTTTAGACTGTTATTGCTTTCATGTTATACATAAAAACATGATTTTTCTAGCTCTATGAAATAAGAGTTACATGTGAGAGAAAGTACATGAAATGCTTTCTTCAATGCCCAACATCAGAACAATGGAGAAAAATAATGTGATAAGTGTACACAAAGGGATTTTCTTGCAATCTCAAAGAATGCATCTCCATTATGTGCAGAACAGTGGATAAAATTAGAGATAAACAAATCAAGCAAGCATTGTTTCCATGATTTCACTGTTATAAAGATTAGTGGATTTGCTGTGGAGTCTCTGTGTGTGCAATGTACCCTGTGAGTTCATGTTGTCTTCTTACAAACCCATGCCCCCAAAGGCTTTCTCATTCTTAGGAATTGTTCTGCTTTCACATAAAAGTTTTCATTAAATTTTTACTTTCTACCTCTAAAAGAGAAAGCAAAAACATTGCCTTTCTCTGCCTGGATTATTTTTTTTAACATGGCTTCCTCCAGTTCTATTCATTCAATACATACATATGACAAGATTTTATTCTTATTTCTAATTGAATAGTGCCTCATTGTGCTTTACCTACCATGTTTTCTTTATCCTTTCATCCACTGATGGACATGTAGATTACTCCATATCTGGGTGGCACAATAGCATGGATATACAGGTGCCTCTATGAAATGCTGGCTTCTATTCTTTTAGATAGGTTACAATAGTGATTTAGCTATGCCACTAGATAGTCTGATTTTTGTTTGCTTGCTTGAAGAACCCGTATAGTTACTTCAAATCTAGTTAATGTTTTCCTCAACATGATTGAAATGTTTCACTTCACATCCTTTTGCTAGTTGGTTGATTTCCTTGGGTTTTTATAGAATTTTTGTTTTTGTTTATTGTTATTTTACTTTAGTTTTATTTTTGACAATAGCCATGCTAAAAAGTATGAAATGCAATCTCAGCCTAGTTTTCATTCTTTTCTTGCCTACTGTTACAAAAGATATTTTCATTTTTTTTCATTGAACTTCAGTGTTTATTTTGAAAAGTTTAGTTCAAAAGCCCCTTTTTTGCCTGTTTTTAATTGGGTGACTAAGATTTATTTATTCCTTTTTATTGTCATGTATATATTATTACATACCAATCTTTTGAAACATGAATCACTAGCACATACTTTCTTCAGTTTCTAGAGTGTCTCATTGTTTGCTTTTCTGAAGCTTTGAGTTTGATGTTATCCTTTCTACTAATTTTTAAAATTTTATTTCCTATGCCTGTAGAGCCCTGTGCACATATAAAAATCCATTGTCTATGCCAATACCTTAAAGTATTTCCCTTATATTTTATTTCAATACTTTTAGAAATTTAAGTTTTAAGTAGGCATGATATTGATTGTATTGTATATGTCATCTCATTTCATTTCATGAAAGTACACTGTATTGTAATAGCCCAGCATACTGCAAAGATGCTGCTGAATCCAATCAAAGCATGCAGCTGAGTGTAAGAGACCTCTGTGTACATTCTTGTAGCATTTCTCACCTCTCAGGAAATGCCAAGCATCTTGGCAAGGGTGAAACAGCCAGGCTAGCTAAAGTTTGACAGCACAGACTCTACAACAAAGTACATATAGGTTTCCATATGACATCTTACTGGTTAATATTTACTGACAAAGTCATCTGGACAATTGAGCACCCCTTCCTAAGCCTTGATTTTCTCCTTTGCTAAATGAGGACACTAAAGACACCCATCGCCAGGGTTTGACTACTGGGTTAAAAAAAGATAATATGTATAAAACACCTAAGACTGTGCTTTGCGTATGGTAACTGCTCAGAGACTGGAACATTTAGTATAAATAGACTTAATAATCTTTGTTATTAGTTCTGACATTTTATGGTTGGAGAAGAAACCCCTGTTTTGGAAAGAATAAAGGGTAAATGTCCTAAAATGGCTTACTAGTGATGACCATAATTGCTTAGCCTTTAAAAACACTTGAATGACATAAAACAGATTAAGTAGAACTCTTCCAAATGGCTTACTCCTTTATTATCCTCTCCTTCATTTCCCCATTTTCCTATTATTATTATGGGCTGTTGTGGGGTTGATACCGTTTCACAGCTGCTGCTACTGTCACCAATTTATTACTATCCCAAAGTCAGTATCACGGCATAAGAACAGGCAGGTTTGACTTGGTTAAAAACCATGCCTCTCACTGTACTCCTGACATGAGAAAGGACAATGCTAGCTGAGACCTAAGAGGCCAGCTCAAGTCTCTGGTGCCAGTGCACCTGATACAAAGGGTCATTTACTTCTAGAGATTTTAAATTATTTCTGCAGACAAACTCACATTTCCCTGGGGCAGGGAATAGCTCATCGTTCTGTACCTTTTCCTATCTAGAGTAACACTTTAAAAAAATCATCTATTTTCTGGAATGATAGAAGATTATTTCCAAGTAATGTGTTCTCTTTAATTGCACTATCTTCTCTAGGAAAGCACAATTGCCAGGTCATGACGCTTTGATTTTGGGCATGAAAAACGGGGAAAGGAGATATTGTGTCACCGCATTACACAATCGCCAGTAACATTAGAGCAACGGAACACTCTTTACAGCAGGCACTCTGCAACTCTGATGTTGCAATAGGCCAGAATGTTTGCCTATTTCTGAAAAGGGTGGAGTTGCTCAATTCCCAGAAAGTCTTTAAAACAAAACAAATAACTCACATTACTTCAAGTCTGGTTTAGAATTCCCTCAGTCAGTGTCAGAGAACCAGTTCATTCAACACCAAAATAAGAACTCACTCTTCCTCAATCTTGGGCCACTAATTAGGGGACTTAATGCTAAATCTACTATGTTTTTTTTGTCATGATTTCCGCATTTTATAACAATAGCACATCAAAAAAGTGTTAGCTTTTGTGAGTGACTACTAACCTCTAGCACTACGTATTTGAATAAGTACTCAATATAGTATCCTTAATACTATATTGGGTTAGCAAATGAAAATGGTAGTGAGAAATGACTGTTATTAACAGATGATATCAAACACTATTGGCAGCTATGCAACTATTTATACTGTACTCTCTATTATTGCTCTGCTATGAACATACTTCAGTTAATTTTTTCTCACTTTTTTCTTTTCACTCATTCTGTTCTTCAGGTTAAGAACTCCCCTTCTTATTCTGTCATGATCTGTCTACAGAGCTATCATTAAAGCATGTTCAGCTTTAAAACAATGTCCTCTATTCTCATTATTTACTTCCCCTACAATCTTCATGTTGTCATAGTACATGTGTGCACATATGTTTATGTGTGTAAATGATCTAAACTCTATACAATGTAGGAAGCATAATTCTGACATGTATCTCTGCCTCTACATGCATCTTGTGTTGTTCTAGCAGCAAAGAAGCTAATACATAAATGTTAGACGATAGGAAGAGAAAAATGTAGAAGACTTTTGGAGGAAAATGAAAGTGAGAATTTTATATCAATAAATTTCTCTGCTATCAAATCTGAAAGCAGATATTACTCCTAATTAGCAGTAACTGTGATATATGAAATAAGCACGGACCTGTTTGATTTCCAGTACTGGGTATATCCTTTCCAACACACCGAAATAAAATGCATATTAGTTATCCTATGAAACAAAGGTTACTGGAGTTCACAAACAGAAAGAGAAGGGAAAGCACAAAGAAGGAACAAACACCAACAAATAGGGAAGATGGAATTAATCTTACTCTTGGGGTAAGGGTAATGGCAGAAAAAAAAAGAGAAAGAGAAGTTAAAGAGACAAAGACAATGAATGATTACCAAGCAAAAACTAAATTAGTGTCCAAAAAATGTGTAAAGAGGATCATAAACATGGTTCAAAAGGTAAGGTAATTGCCACCAGGCCTGACAACCTGAATTCATTCCCTGAAAGTAATATGGTGGAAGAAGCAAAACACCTCCCATAAAGTTGTAAGATTACTCTCTGGTCTCTACAGGTGGTTGTGATCTGCACATGAGTGTATGTGCACACATGCACACATATATACACACTAAATAAACATAAAAAGGGAAAGGAAATATAAATAAAAGAAGATGATGATGGCATGTGGCCAGAGAACATAACTGAACTTCTGGTTGTTGGAAGATGGAGCTGCCGGAGAAGAAAGAAGGGCAAAAACAGGAACACTGAACAGGTCAGGAGGTAGCGTGACCAAGGACACATGCCATAGCTCAGGAGGGACTTTGGGAGAGAAGCTCCCGTGAGTCCTGAAAGACAGGCTTTATGTGCACTTTAGATAACTTGGGCAATTATAAATGGCATTCTAAGACATAGCAGGAAGAAAAAAGGAACAGAGCCCTCTGCTAGCACCAGACTCCAATGGTGAAATTTATGCAGAGTTTACTCTGAACTGACAAGAATTCACAGACGGTGAGAGGCACCAGGGGTCGGATGGCACTTCCATATCAAGCAGTGTTTGCGCCTGTGATATATCACTTTAAATGCCAAATGTTGGAAACAAGAACTGCAAGTGTTACTCCAAGATGTGCTCAGATTTAGGCAAACTGTTTTTCTCTCCTTAAGATTATTCAAAGTGACCCAGTATAAAAATTGCTAAACTATAAGATAATCTTGTAAAAAATAGTGTAGATGATTAATTTGCAAACTTTTTAAGTGCCTATACATGGTGGAAGGTGTTCTCAGGATTATACATTCTCGCATTTCTTTTATGGCAGTCCAATTGCACTGTAATGAATTTTCTTGAATCCTCAGTTTTACTTGATTCTCAAAGCTACCATACCGTACAGTATGGTTGTATAAATACTCTCACCCTGTAGACAAAGAAACAGAAAATGTGAGGAAGAGGTCCAGGAACTTGCATTTGTCAACAAGCAAACAAATTATCACTGGTTGTACCAGTTCACCAGCCAATCATCTTAATTCCTGATTCCATAGTATGTTGTCCAACACTCAACTTATCTTAGCTAAATCTTCTCCAGGAACCGAGAAAAGAGTGGAAATTATTGATACTTAAATACTTCACCAATTAATGAAAGATTCTTCTTTTAAAAAATAATTTATTAATTTAAAATTTTATGTGCATTGGTATTTTGCCTGTTTGTATGCTTATGTGAGGATGTTGGATCCCCTGGAACTGGAGTTATAGACAGTTGTGAGCTGCTATGAAGGTGCTGGGAATTGAACAAAGGCACTTGGGAAGAACATCCAGTGAGCTTAACCACCGAACTATCTCTTCAGTCCACGAGAGTCTCTTCTATTCTTTGTACACTATCATTTGGTCCCAAATGCTAGGACCACAAGTTAAGGATAGCAAAACAGGCACATGGCAGAGTTATGCTTCCAATTGCAGAACTGTATTGTAGGAATGAACAATTACTCCATCCTGGAATTTTTACAGATGAGATTGTCTTGAGGAGGTGAGCTCGCTAGAACACAAACAGGAGTGACTCGAACTTCAGCCCGTCATCTTACCGTATGTTGCTTCTTTTTATTTGCCACCTTCACTAGTAATAACTTCAAACATATTAAGCATCTGTATCTCTCCGGTGCACTTTTTTCTGTCCTCTAAGAAGCTCACTTTACAACCCCACATGTATTTTTATAGAGGTCATTATTTACTAGTCATAAATCATTGTAACTAGATACAACAAGCATAGAACCATTAAAGAAATTCACCCTTCATTTTTACAAGCAAACCACACCCTGCACACCAGTGGTTCTACCTCAGTGTGATACTTAAGATTTGAAGGAGTCTCCCAGAAGCTAACCTGTATCCTGAACTCCAAAATTGCCAGCACATAATTCAGTGGCAGGGTAGGATACTCCTATACTTAACAGTGCTGGCTCTCAGGCCACAGCCAATGCTGCAGAAATGATGAAGGATAAAGACTCAGCAGGACCCTGCAGTGCACTGAGCACAGCACTAACCAGAGATTCATCCCTGCAGTTCATTTCAAAAGTGCACTTTCCAAGCAGTAAGTTTCTCCAGCAGGCATTTCCCACTAGGGAGCCACAGACTCCTCCAGAACACTCAGGGTTGCTAGTTTAAAGGCCAAAATGACTGCATTTTAGCTGCTAGTGCTCACTGCTTTACCTCCCCTCAACAGGAATGAAAGGGGATTCCTGTGAAGACTGACAATTACATAGCAAGTTTGTACAGGAGAGCCCGGTGTTTTCCAGAGAAAGCCATTTGTTGAATATTCATAAGTCAGTACCAAGTGTAATGCTCAGTTTGCAAATGGAAGGTAAGTTTGATGTGATGAGCTGGGGATTGATAAATCCGTAAATGAAATCTGTCAACAGATGCCTAGGATAGTTTATGATACATCATGATATTCTTCTGATATAAGTCTATGCTGTATCTCAGCTACCAAAGGAGATGAAAAAGGCAACATACTATGTAGAAACAAAGAAAAATATGGCTGTCAGGTTATATATTACTTCTAACTGGGTGTAGAAAGATCAGATCAAACAGAATAGATTCTTTCTATTAGTCTTATCTGATAGGATTGAGAAGAATCAACTATACTGTGTAAAAGAATGAAATAATCAGGCAAGCAAGGCACCTCCTTTTTCTTAACAAAGATACTCGCATGCTTCATTCTGTTGTTCTTTCTTTGGCTTTCATGAAGCTTAGCAGTAAATCTCAAGAATAGAACTCATGCCATGTTAAACACGGTACATTATTCTATTTCTTATTAAAACAGTTATTCCCAGATACTTAAACATTGCATGTGGAATATTTTTAAAATACCGATTCCTAAAATCTAATTCTCAACCAAAATTTCTAGAAAAAGAGATAATAAATGCAGATATATACAAGTAGACATATATAACTAAATAAAGCCAAAATCATCAAGTGATTCTTAAGTCTGCTGAATCTTGACATAGTCTTATTTTCATGATTTCCATTGCAAGATCTACTTTAAACCTCTTGATGTCCTTGGCAAAAATAAAACACAAATAAAGGATCGGAGATGTTGTGATAGACATTATTTTAACAGAGGAATACATACAAAATTAAATCGCATAATTTCTTCTACCTTTGAGGTCATAGGGCATCAAAGTTTTTTTCACTCCTAAGGAAGGAGGTCAAGTTAGCTTCTCCAGAATGGATTCTTCACTTATTTCTATATAGTGCCTCCCATGAAATCCCTTGAGCAGAAAACTTATTTCTTACTGAAAATCTGAAAAGATCTTGAAGGCAAAGCTAATTTTCAGGGTTAGCGAAAATTGACCACACAATTCCATATTTTTTCTGGGTCCTAAAATAATTAGAGAAACAAGGTTTGAGTAAAGAGTCTTGCTGGGTTACTTCTGGTCAGTCCTATCTTGTTAGTTGTAGGTGACAAAATATTGTTCGCATAAGACAGGAACTCAAATTGACAACTGACTGGATTTGATTTAATTACATAGTGTGATAATTTCCTAGGTGCAAACAATAAGATCCTTTCTTGTAAACACAGGTTTAATTTTCAACAAAACACTTCTCATGTAAACACCACATTGTTTCTAAACCTTATTGTCATTCCTAGAATTGCTTGTAGCCTTTCAGAAGCACATTATTTTATAATTATAATCAACACTATTAGAACAGGACAATTTGTGCCAAAAAAAAAGCACATTTACCTCAGACCCATCACTTAGCACCATCACAGGAGGGACCATCTTCATTTCCATAGAAATCAAGGAAAGTTGCACGTTCCGCCTTTGAAACCTTCAATTTCTGGATGGTATGGGAGTTACTGATCTTGTACAAATGATTCTCTCATTACTGCTCTAACAACCTCCAGCAAAAAAGCTCAGAACCCTGCAGCAGGGCATTGTGTGGTAGGAAATTCGCCGCCCTGGCAATCAGGCCAACTTGAATTTTGCCTTGTCCACCTGGACAATTAGTTCCTTGATCTCAGTTTCTTGTATGTGCAATGACAGTGTTTCTAAGAGCTGTATTAGAAGGATATTTATGCTATTAAATTGAAACAGTCCCAGGTACATATCAAATATTTGGCAGATAGAATTTATCATTATGTTTATTAATACATTATAAGCAGTCTCTGGACATCCATTTCTGCATTTTGGTCAAGTTCACTCTACCAAGATGCTATTGTGCACTTTATGTGCTGGAACTGGACTTCTAGGCTCTTCAGAGACTTTCAAGATACGACCTATGTAAGCGGAAAACCAGAATTATTGCTCACTTTCCACCATGAAAGACATTCTCAGGGAACTAGGTTTCTACTTCATTAGAAATAAACAATATTTGGCCTTTTTTCCATTATAAATTCTAGATACAGGGACTTTTGACTCTATGTCGTTCAGAAAAGTGACCCCCTTGCACTGTTTTTCTATTCTGTTTGAGAGATGACTCACTAGCTGAGACTGTACATATGAGATCTCCTGCTTTAGGAGGTATTCAGGATCCCAGGCCACTAAATCAACTTCATTCCAGGCTTGTGGTCTTTCTCATTCCTGCTAGGCCCCTTTAATAAGGTAATTAAGATCTATTCTGAGACTCCCCAGAACAATTTCTTTTGTTCATAGTAACCCTATGGTGTAATGGAGAATGACCCTTACTGCTTAGGTGAACAAACTGAAATTGGAGTATGAAACTTGTTCTAAATTACTTTTTGAAGATATAGTAGAACTACAAATCAAATCTAGACCAACTCTTTACATTTTCTAGAACTATTAAGTAAAAGAAGGCAGTTTAGGATATGATTTAAAAATTTGCAACCTCCTTCTTCAGTAATAACTAGGATAGTTGATGGTGGGAATATACAAGTCAATTTCTCTAATCACTTAATTTTTAGTGCATCTACAAAATAGATTGCGTGCATTATAGGTATGAAGCTGAGATGCTTTGAATCCTTTAATTTGATAAAGCTAAAAGAAAGTACAAGCATGCTATGAGTAGGAAACTGTATCAAAAGACATGTTCTCCTGCCTTAAACAGTCCAATCCAAATTCCATATCAAGGTGCTTTGCAAAACTCACAGCCCTCAGACTCTATCAGCTTAATTATTTCCTTGCATTTGTTTCTAGTGCTAAGTCTCATCCATTTAATGAATGTTTGAAAGGATGACCAATTAAAAACCTTGTGACAGAAGAAATCCCCAAGTGAAGAATGTTGGGAAATTACTATAAAGACAAAAACAGCTGGTCCTATTAGCCTGGCTGTTTGTATGGATGCATTAGCATAAGTGGAAGCTTCATGGAAAGAAGTTTATTCCATCAGAAAGGAGAGCTGAATTGTGAAGACTTAGTCCATAGTTAAAGGAGGAAAATTTCAAGTTCAAATACTATTTTCACATTCCCCAGCTTTTCTTTCAGCCTAGCAATTATTCTCTGGTACAAACTTCATAACTGAGTTCTAGTTTTGACTTTTGAACATAGTACACAATAAATAAATAAAAATAGAGAGCAGTAGCATTCGAATCTTGATCCCAAACAGAAAGAAAATAGTAGAAAAATAATTTGATATAGCAAGTTGAATTTTAATTTCTGCCATTTAATGCCTTGTGTGCTTTGGATACGTTAATAAAAATCTTGAAGCCTTAATTCCTTAAAGCAATATTGGGGGAATCCATCAAATTGGCATGGCCTGAGTACTATACCCAGATACTTTTCATAAGTTAGGAAAATAAGACTTTAAAGTATTCACTAGAGAAAACATTTTTTTGAGGACTCTTTTCCCCCAACCTTCATCAAAGTGTTGGAAAACATGATGTCAAGTAAACAAGTGAGGAAGTAGTTGAGAATATCCATGCTAGTGACAGACAGAAATTTTCAAAGCTGTGGAAACTAAATTGAAAGCTAAGATCTTCAAGACTTTAGGGTCTTAACTGTGAAGTACAGAGGATGAGAAACATCAGACAAAGAGATGGTACATTAATTATCCATCTGTTCTTCACATGTCTACTTTGTCAGGCATGGTGCTCAACATTAGGGAAGCAAAGGTGATGGCAAGATGTGGCATTCAGTCCCACAGAAATACCCAGGAACATGTCTGAGGACTCTCACAAGTCCACACATGACTTTCCAGGAACCCACTAGTGATTTCTCAAAAGGCTATAGAGTCCAAGAGGAAGTTAGAGTCAGGTAACTCATATTAGTAGAAGCAAAGTAAAAAAAGATACTATCACTTTAGTCATAGGCACTACAATGGTCCTACAAGCTGTGACCAGCTGGGATTAAAATGTTGTTGTTGAGAAGACCACGAAGTGCTTCTCTCTGACTCCCCATGAGAAAGCCCCTTACATTAAATATATATTTTACTTTGCAATGGCCTAAAAATTAACATCCCGATCTTTGTTTTATTTATAAGGTGACTAGCCCTCAGACAAGTGAAGCCCAAGACACACAACTGATAAACTCTGAAAATGAGTTCAGGAAGTCATACTTTCCAAAATTTCAGGGGATCTCTCTGGAATTCCACCTGGAATACACTGTCGA
>LOJH01041643.1:0-14351 GCA_001685095.1 Ellobius talpinus | reverse complement strand
GTGTGTTGTTATTTCGGGTGTAAAGCTAGCCGTGTGGGAGCCGGGTGGGACGAAGCAGGCCTGCCTGGTCCATTCACTACAAGGGTCCACTCTCTAACTTGCTATGTGAGATTTTTTATTAGTTACAGAACAAAGAAAACTCATGCACCAAGGCATTAACTAAACACCTTGATGGGGACCACAGGTGGATGGGCTATAGTAAGATGGGGAAACTCTGCTACATATTTCACATGCTGTGTTGTGGGGTATTCAGCAGAGAAGATTGCTCAGACATGGGTTTAAGTCAATAGAAAGTCTTTATCAGCCTGAACACTCCACTGGGTGTTCAGGATTCCAGGGTAGCCCAAGCCTTTCTTAGGATGAGCTTTTAAACACAAAAACCATATTCTGGGTTGACATACTTCAGTTAACAAGAACAATTAACCAGATGTGGATGTACAGAAGCCAAAAAGCAAGATCAGTACATTTCGAGACTTTCCCAGAACTATGGACTTTGATGGATTAGGCCTTTGTTTTAATGTTGGCAGGTGGTGCTGTCTATGTGCTGAGTTTTCCAGTGTAAATGGTACTTCCATTATGGAGCCAGTTGTGCTAAGGTCTGGGTCCTTATTATAATGAGATCACTGAAGGGACTCTAGCCAGCTTGAGCATGGCAAACAGGCTCTGGCCGACCTTGCCCTTCTCCCTGGTTCCCTCTGCCTTCATAAAAGCCATTAGATCACATTCCTAAAGCTAGCCACCAAGGTCTAGCCCCTTATTTGGCCACTTCCTCCTCCTGAGGCTGACTAACAAGGTCTAGCTATCAAAGTATTGAAGTGTAGCAATCAAACACCCCCTTTGTCTCACCTAATTAACATGCCTAGTCAAAATTAAACACCTCATCCTAACACAGGGTTTTTCAATTTACCTTTATAAAGTGCCATTTGTCTATGGGCCACGTCTGCCCCCTCTTGATCCAGAGGCAGTCCTTGGTCCCACTCCAGGACAAATACTCCTTGCTTCTCTCCTTGTTCCCTTCCCCTTCTCCCTTGTCCTCTATCTACTGGTCTTTGTCTCTTATTCTCTGCCCTTTGTCTCTCTGGGGCAAATAAATCTCCTTTGTGCTGAGAACTTCTCTTGGGGTCCTGAGCCATTACTGTTCTTTTACAATGATCGTTTTAGCTTTTTCCATTGATAGAAACTTGTGGTCTGCTAAGAATACAGTTTAAAGGCTTTTTTTGGTGGTTTTTCGAGACAGGGTTTCTCTGTAGCTTTGGAGCCTGTTCTGAAACTAGCTCNAACTCACAGAGATCCACCTGCCTCTGCCTCCCAAGTGCTGGGATTAAAGGCTAAAGGCATGCGCCACCACTGGCCAGCTATATTTTAAAGGGTTTGATAGACAAAAGGAGGTTAAGGTCAGATACAGGGATGAGAAATGAATGTCATTCAAGGGAACTAAAAATAGCCCGCAGTGGTTTGGCTCTGGCTCTTTAACATTTGAATTTTCTGCAGTCACTAAATTCAATCCAGTCATTTATCCTTTTAGCGTCTTCAGAGCAGATGTGGTTTATTTTGGGGACTTCTGCTCCTTCCTATCACCTAAATTGATTGCAAACATTTATGTTAATGAGATGTTATTTATTTATTCTTTGAGGAGTATCTCCATAAATACTGCCAAAACTGGTATCAATCCTCAAACCCATGATTTCCATTAGGAAAGTGTTTATATAATTTTTTTTCGAGACAAGGTTTCTCTGTGTAGCCCAAACTATCCTGGAACTCACTCTATAGACCAAGTAAGTTAGCCTCAAACTCAGAGATCCGCCTGCTTCTGCTCCCCTCCCCCCAAGTACTGGGTTTGAAGGTATGCACCACCATGCCCAGCATGGCACAATTACATTTATATAGTGGGGTTTTAATATGTTATATTGCAGATTAAATGTTCCTAATTGAAGGGCAGATGGAATCCCCACAATTGCAAAACTAAGTAAAGTTTAGAATACAGGATGATCCTTTCTACTTTAGCGATGTCGGACATCCATCTGGGACTGAGGCTTGACCCCAGAAAACAGCCGTTGCAAACTGACAATTGTTTACTTTCCACAGTGTGGCTGATGCCTTTAGTGGCTTGATATTATGAGTCAAAAGTTAGTGTTGAAAGTGACATCGCCATAATAAATTTCACCTGCATGTAGCATTATCCTTTGAGCTTTGTTTACATTAAAAAGTATCAAGTCTAAGCTGAGCTGAATCCTAGCACTCGGGCTGAACCCCAGCTCTCGGGCACTTGGGAGGCAGAGGCAGGTGGATCTCTGAGTTTAAGGCTAGCCTGGTCTACAGAGCTAGTTACAGCTCTGTAGTTCCAGCCAGAGCTACACAAAGAAACCCTGTCTAGGACCTGCCCACCCCCCAAAAAGTATCAAATCTGGCAAGGCATGGTGGTCTCAAAAGAGGCGGACAGGAAAATGAGGAAAAGTTCAAAGCTAGCTTGTTCCACCTTGAGAACTCAGAGAATCAAGGCTACAGAGTTTCAAACAAGAAAAGTATCAATTCTACAACAAAACATAATTTCCAAAAGTGTTTGTTGGAAATGCTTATTTTCTCAGTTGTGAATTCAAAAAAGAACTATAAAAACACCACCACCACCACCACCACAGCACTCGGTGAGGCTCACAGGTTGTGCTCACAGGTTGTGTATTCCATCTCCATATTTACATGCACAGACACACAAGACTAAAACTACTGAGTCACTAAAACATTGTGTGATGGCAAGTGAGGACAGTCAGCTTCCTTATTTTAGATTTGTTTATTCTGTTTTTTTATGGATATGAATGTTTTGCTTGGATGGATGTGCACCATGTGGGTGCCTGGTGCTCACGGAGTCAGAAGGGGTGTCAAGCCCCCTGAAAATGGAGTTATAGAAGAGTGTGAGCCGCAGTGTAGATGCTGGGAACCAAACCCTAGCCCTTTCCCAGAGTAGCAAGTGCCCCCAACTGCTGAGCCATCTCTCCAGCACCCTCAGCTTCTTTTTCTAACAAAAATGTACGAGTCTGTTGATTTTCAAATCCACGAGAGTTTATGAAATTCACCATTGACTCATGACAGACTCAAATACTTCCCACAAGATATCTGTTGCTAAATACTACAGTAAACAACCCGAGGCTTTAAACAACATGCATTTTCATCACCTCGGGAATTCACCCACCTAAACCTTCTGCTGCTTCTCATATATCCTAAGTTACAATGTATCTTAGCTCATTCCACAACAGGTCTTATTGAGTTTGGGTGGGCTTTAAAAAAAATCTTGGATTTTTTTTCTTTAACTCCTCCAGACCTGTGGGAGCCCACATGTGACTCAGTTTCCATCTGGAATCAACTCTGACTTAGTATTGAGGGCTGTGAAAATGTTCTGATTAAGCCCATGGGAAAGAGCATTTTTGCCCATGAGAAAGAACACATTATTTACGGAGACCTAGGCTGGTGAATGCCAGCCAAAGGCACATCCAGATAGACAGAAACTGCTTGCTGCTAGCGGGACTCATGTGATAGACAACGAGCCTTCTTTCTCCCGAGGACAGTGCAGGGAGGTGGTTAGCTGTCTGTACCACTCTCTGTTCTGCCTTTAATCCGTATAAAAGCAAATCTGAAATAAACTCTGGGCTGATCAGCATTTACTGACAGACCTCCTCAACTAGTCTGTGTTTTCTGTCTCAATTTCTTTCAGTCTGCCATGTCCTCAACCTTGCGCCCCCTTCCAGGTACCCCAGCTGACTTTGTTGGAGCAGGCTCAGACACAGACTATATGCAACATTTTAATTTTTCATTAATTATAAACTCTGGTCTCATGGATAAAAAGCAACAACTGAAGTGTACCAATAATATTTTCATTGAGAATAAGGAAAACTGGAAATAAATCATCTTTAAGCAATGCTTCTTGATATTTCTCTCAATGTTGAGTCTTTAAGCAACTGTTCTCACCAAAAGGAGAAAGGTTTTAAACAAGCTTAAGGCTTGGATGGCAAACAGGTGGAATCAAGGCAATTATGTTGGTAGCGACTTCCTGTGTTGTTTATAATGATCATTTCATAAGTTTTCTTCTTCTTTGTAGCACGAATAATAAAAACTCAGAAACAGATATTGGGTTCAATCTGAAGATCAGAAAAGCAAAGCAGCCAACAACTAGAGAGACCTTTTACCTCTACCAAATCTTCAGACCAAAGGAGCGAGAGAGATCCTGTCTCCACAAATCCTCAAACTCCACACTACACTGAGTTCCCGTCTTCCCCTTTTTTCCCTCTCTCCAGAGTCATATTGCTCCTTTCTCCACCTCCCTAGCGCTGGGATTAAAGGCGTGTGTGAACTCTGATTCTTCTCCTTTAAACAGATTCAATCTTGTTGTAGCTCAGGGTGTCCTTGAACGCACAGAGATCGCTCCATCTTGATTTGAGATAGGGTCTCTGTTATTTCTGTGCTGTGTTCACCAGGCTAGCTGGCCCCTGAGCATCCAGTGATTCTGTCTCTTATTTTCTATCTCCATGAATGAGCAATGGGATTCCAGACCTCCTATATTTCTGACTTTTTAGGGAAGGTACTGGGATTTGAACTTAGATCATCATACTTACACAACAAGCACTTTTACCAACTATACCATCTTCCCTCTCTCTCTCTCTGTGTGTGTGTGTGTGTGTGTGTGTGTGTGGCGGCAGGGAGGGGGTCTTTGCAAAAGCCACCACCAGCAAAATGAGGATCCATGTGAGATAAGAAGGAAATCTGGTTTAACACGACTCAGTATCTGGTGTTGGTTCAAACTTCTAGAGTCTGACACCAGGCAGTTTATTTTAGACATATTTAAGTGTGGTACAATCTGGGGGCAGGGGAGTTCCCGGTATAACACAATTCCCTGTGCACAAGAAGGCAAGATTACATTGAAACTCTTCTCAAAGCACGAGTTACTTCTTCCACAAAGATGGGTTTTAGAGATAGGCTGCAGGTGTTATCAGGGCCTAGGGAGGATCTGGTGTAGTCTCAGTCACACAGATAGCACAGAGGTCATCTAGATTATTTGCCGCCTCTGGTCCTGTTTGTCGGAGTTTGGGGGAGCTCCTACCCATATGAATAGAGCAAGGATTATCTGGGTTATTAGCCACTCCCATTCCCAGCCTTCTGTTCAGAAACCAATTATATATCTCTTCTACAGAAGATACAGCCCTGTGTGTTTAACATTCCTGTTTTCCTTAATGTTTATCTGTGAGCAAGGGATCTTTGTGCTCCCAACATCTGTCCAGCTTTTGCAGGGTCTCTCTCTCATGTAGCTTAGACTGGCCTTGAACTCTCCCAAAATTCTGGGGTTATATTCCTGTGAAAGATGTCTGGCTTATAAGTTTTTAAAGGATACAGCTAAATCTATTTCACAGAAAATCTACCGTATTTCTTTGCCTAGCAAGGGTGAGTACCTACAACGCTAGAGCTGGTTTGTTAAAATGAGCCACATTACAGCTTATTTTCACTTGTCACTCGTGTGACATCAGCCATCAGCACGAACTCTGGAGGGTTTCCTGTTTTTCCTCACTCCTAAGTTACAAAGTACAGGTTGGAGGGGTCTAAAGAGATGGCTCAGATGTTAAGAGCGCTTGTTGCTCTTGCAAAGGACCTGAGAGGAGTTCCCAGCACCAATTCCAGGGGATCTTCTGATCTTCTTGGGCACCAGGCACCATACATGGTACAAATACCTACACACAGGAAAACACACACATAAGAAATAAATATAAGCTGAATGGTGGTGGTGCATACAGCATTTAATCCCAGCACTTGGGAGGCAGAGGCAGGTGGATCTCTGTGAGTTCAAGGCCAGCCTGGTCTATAGCCAGCAAGTTCCAGCATAGGCTCCAAAGTTACACAGAGAAACCCTGTCTTGAAAAACCAAAAAAATAAAAATAAAAATAGAGCCAAGTGGTGGTGGTACATGTCTTTAATTCCAGCACTCAGGAGGCAGACACTGGCAGATCTCTGTGAACTTGAGGCCAGCCTGGTTTACAGAGCAAGTTCCAGGACAGCCAGGACAACACAGAGAAACCCTGTCTCTAAACAAACAAATAAATATAGAAATACATCTTGGAGCTGGGCATGGTAACACACACTAATTCCAGCAAATGGGGGGCAGAGGCAGGTGGAACTCTGTGGGCCAGGCCAGTAAAGGGCTACATAGTGATACCCTGTCTGCAAAACAAAACAAGTTGAGAAACAAAGTCAAAAGAAAAAAAAACAAAAACAAACAAAAAAACCCAAAGATTTTTGACACTGAGATTTTGTCAATTCAAGTATGATCTTTATGTGGAATAATCATTCTATAGCTTGTTGGCATCTCCCTTTTTAAAAAGATTGCTTTACTTTTAAAAGATGCTTATGTGTGTTTCACTCACTTGTATGGATGGGCATTCTGCACCTAGAGTCCATAGAGACAGAAAAGGGTGTCAGATTGTTGGGTTCCCTGGATCTGAAGTTACAGAGCCACCTTGAGGGTGCTGGGAACCAAACGAGTGTCCTCTGGAAGGGCAAGTGTCCTTTCCAGCTGAGCCATCTCCCCATATTTATTTTTTGTGTTTTTCCTACCTATGTCTATGCATAGCATGCATGAGTTACAGACATTGTGAGCACCATATGGGTGCTGAGAATTGAACCTGGGTCCTTCAGAAGAACAGTCAGTGCTCTCAACCATTGGGCCATCTCTCCAGCCCCTTGTTGGCATCTTTAACATGTACTAAACCTTATCTAGCCTTTATACTTTATGAAGTTCTCTTTGATACAATGTATGATCAGCAGAGCTGCCTGGAGGGTTAGAATTCTTTTACTGTTGTTGTTTTGTTTTGTTTCGTTTGAGACAGGGTTTCTCTGTGTAGCCCTGGCTGTACTGGAACTCACTCTGTAGACCAGGCTGGACTTGAATTCAGGAGATCTGCCTGCCTCTTTCTCCCAAGCGCTGGGTTTAAAGGTGGGTACCACCACTGTCTATGACTAGGTTTAGGATTCTTACTTTTATGTGACTAGTGAGTGGCAAACAAGGCTCCAAAGCAGGTCTTTGAGTGATAGATCTCCTTTCCTAAGAGTCACTATGATTGGGGAAAGATTCATGATTCTGGGCATGGTCTGGAGGTGAGGTCTATAGTGGTGTATGCATATACCTGTGTATGTGCATGCTTGTGGAGTGTTGCATGTGTATGTGTGCACCTGCCTCCTGTGTACCTGTGGAGGCCATAGGTCAGCATCATGAGCTCACACTGTAGACCAGGCTGGCCTCAAACTCACAGAGATCCACCTGTCTCTGCCTCCTAAGTACTGGAATTAAAGGCAAGAGACAGGGTCTCTTAATTAAACCTTACACTCATTGGCCACTTAAGCTCAGTGCACATACCTAGTGTGTCCTTTCAACTTTGGGGTTAGAGGTATATGCCTGGGGACCCAAACTTACATTTTCAAGCTTGGGCAGGAGGCAGTCCACCCACTGAGTCATCTTTCCCATCAAATGATGCTTATTACTGGGTGTCTAAACACATCTTTTTCACCTTGCATAAGCCAGAGGGAAGTGAGACTACTTCCCCCCCCCCAGTTCCTAGTTCTGTCTCCATCATCTTCCCACCCAAATTCTAAGTATACACTGCCCAGGAAGGAACTTGGTGAGGGTGGCAGCAGGCAGTTCAGCCTTGGGCCACCGAACGAAGCAGAGCGGCTGTGAGAGGGTAGCCACAGATGTTCTGCTGTATCTTCAAACCCAAGGAAGACCGGCTAGGGACGAAAGGTGTATGCTCAACCCGAGGGCTTCAGCTCTGGTTGAGCCTCTGCTCCAGGCCCCGCCTCGTGGTTTTGAGCAAGGGGTGGAGCTTGCCGGGGCGGAACCCCTGAGGCGGGAACCGCTGTGGATTGCATGAGTTCTCCACAACTGGCACCGCGTGGTAGACGCAGCAGTCCACAGCCCGCAGACTGTGGTCTGTCGGAGACATAGTCTGTACCCCAGAAAGAGCGTGTCGGGACCACTCCCGTAGTTGGTGCCGGCTATGAACTGGGAGCATCGTGCACGCCCGGAAGAAGGCAGGGGGGGCCAGGCCGCGCTGTGTCTTTAAGATTGTTCTCTTGCTCTTAACAGAGACCGTGAGTAAGGTGGCCCCTAAACCCAAGAGAAGCCCTTAGTCTGGGTCTTTAATTGAGGCAGGAGAGAGGTGAGAATGCACTGTCTGGGCGTGGAATTTGGGGAAGTTACTGATGGCAGAGCGGACTCCACTTTTAGGCAGAGCCCTGCGGCCCTGGTAATTTTGAACAGGGCTCATGGAAAGGGCAGTTGGGCTCAGTTCCAAAGGGAGAAGAGCCCCTCACCTGAACTCCGTGTCCACAGTGCCCTGCCCTTCACGGCTCAGGAAGCCCAGTAGCTGGTGAATTACTGGGGTGAAGGCCGGAAGTTTCAGGCTTCAGAGGTTGGTGGGAGGGCCAGGGAATATCTGCCAGTTGGGTCTTGGCCACTCGGTTCTGCAGGTACTTTCCTGGGCTGGGAAGTGCGGCTGGACCGATGGCCATCTGCTAGCCTGCCTCAGAACCTCAGCACCTTGCCTGTCTGGCTCCTGCAGGGCAGAGCGGTGAGGTTGAATGGTGTAATGACACAGGGCAGGGTTGTGAAGTCACAGAGGAAGTGGGATGCTGCAGCTAGGGACTGAGACTGGCTACCCAAGGATGGGGGAAGATACTGCCCAGACAGATTCTGTGTTTTCTGCCTGTGGAAGGGAGCCTCTGGGACTGGCAGGGCATATCTGGTGCCCGAGGTGGACTGATGAGTCGGGTGAGGCCACCCCACTGTAAGGGTCCCCCTCCCCATATTATACTGGAATAAAAAACCAGACTCGTATTCACCCTCTGGCAGCCTAAATAGCACCCACAGGATGTGGAAGGAAAGCAGTTGACTCAGGCAGGGTACATCCTGCAGTTTCCACTTCCTTTCCCTAAACCTCGTCTGAGGCCGACCACTCTTGCTCCATCCAAACCCAGCTCTATGCACTTTCTGTTCCTCTGGAGTAGTTGGCATCCAGGATTTGAGGTACTAGGGCTCTGGGGACTATGTCCTGGAGAATTGATGGGGCCAGAAAGTCACCACTGACCCCCACCCTCCTCCTCCAGATGCAGAGGCCTCCATGGCTGTGATAAGCCTGCTCTTCTTGGCAGTGATGTACGTTGTTCACCACCCCCTGATGGTCAGTGACCGGATGGACCTGGACACCCTGGCTAGGAGCCGGCAGCTGGAGAAACGAATGAGCGAGGAGATGCGGCAGCTAGAGATAGAGTTTGAAGAGAAAAGGCGAGCCGCAGAGCAGAAGCAGAAAGCAGAGAACTTCTGGAGCGGAGACACATCCAGTGATCAGTTAGTGCTGGGGAAGAAGGACATGGGATGGCCGTTCCAGGCCAGTGACCAAGATGGGGGGCCTCTGCGCTGGATGCTGGGGAACCTGTGGAACGCGGGCCTCTTTTGCCTTTTTCTCATCTTTGAGCTCCTGCGACAGAACATGCAGCACGAGCCAGCCTTTGACTCCAGCAGTGAGGAGGAAGAGGAAGAGATCCGCATTGTGCCTGCCACCTCTTACACCTGGCTCTCTGATTTTCCCTCCCAGGAAGCCCTGGAGTCCTTTTACAAACATTATATCCAAAATGCCATCCGTGACCTGCCCTGCACCTGTGAGTTTGTGGAGAGCTTTGTGGACGATCTCATTGAGGCCTGTCGAGTGCTCAGCTGCCAGGAGGCTCAACCACAGCTGGAGGACTGCCAGGGCATTGGAGCTGCCTTTGAGAAGTGGGGGACCCTCCACGAGACGCAGAAATTTGGTGTCCTGGTGCCCATTGCCCCTCCGCAGGGCACTAGGTTTGTCTTGGAGATGAGAGATCCGGCCCTGGGCCGTCGTTGGGGCTGTGTGAGGGTGGACTCGGGATGCATGTGCAAACAGGAGAAGCTCCTGGGGGATGTGCTGTGTCTGGTGTGCCACCGCAGGGACCACTCAGCCATCTTGAGCGAGTGTAGCTCCATCAAGGCAGCTCTCTGCACTGGCTCGCACCTGGACGTGTGTAAGACTGTGCAGTGGTTCCGTAACATGGTGGGCAATGCCTGGGCCCTAGTGGCCCATAAATATGACTTCAGGCTCACCCTCCCACCATCTACCACCTCCTGCAAGCTCAGGTTGGATTACCGCTCAGGCCGCTTCCTATCCATTAGTTTGGTTCTTGGGGTGCAACGGGAAGATAGCTTGGTCTACCTGGTGAGTCAGGCCCCAGAGCTAGAACAGCTCACCAGCGTGGACTGGCCTGAGTCTTTTGCAGCTTGTGAACACTTGTTTCTGAAGCTGGTGGGACGCTTTGCCCCTGAGAACACCTGCCACCTCAAGTGCCTGCAGATCATTTTGAGTCTTCAGGACCACAAGAAGTTACCCCCGGGAGCGACCCGCCCCATCCTTACCTCCTACCACTTCAAAACAGCCCTCATGCACTTGCTGCTCCAACGGCCTCTGACGGACTGGCATCACAGCATGCTCTCCCGGCGGCTCCAGGACCTTCTCTGCTTCTTAGGCCAGGGCCTCCAGCAAAGGTCCCTCCATCATTTCCTCATTGGCAACACCTTCCTGCCCCTGACCATCCCGATCCCTAAGACATTCCGGAATGCTGAGCCTGTCAATCTTTTCCAACACCTGGTGCTAAATCCAGTGGCACACACACAGGCCATGGAGGAATTCCACAACCTTTTGGCCCAGGTGAAAACTCTGCCTTGCTCCCCACAGGATGGAGGACTTTAATGGAAAGGCCATTAAAAAAAAATAGAAGTTCTTTCTGATTCCTCGGGCTATGAAAGCTTATTTCTCACATAGCCAGAGGTGTCTGTGACCTTCACCTTGCCCGTGGGGACCACGGGAGAGTAAGTCATTCTTAGAAGCATGTGAAGAAGGCCGCAGCCAATGGAGTCTGAGGGCTGGGATGGCTGATGTTTTTAGTCTCCTGACTTTAGTCAGGACCCAAAGAAAGTAAAAGTACATGGAAGCAGCTGTCATGGGAGGAGTTTGCTGCTGAGGAGATCCTGTTCAGTTGTGTTTCTGCGTCACCTGCAGCAGAAGCTCCAGAGAGACCGCCCTCTTAGCTGGCTTCTTTCTGTGACTTGCTCTGCTGTCCCTTTGAAACGCACTGTTAGCTTAATTCCCACCCAAACTGCTACATCCAGCTTTCCTCCCTCAAATCAACAGACACAACTCATACTTCAGGATGGAGGTTTTCATAACCTCACTAGTGTGAAATTATAAATATGTCTTTTCTATTTTTTGTTTTTTGCCTTTTTTTTTTTGCTCTACATAGCCCTGGCTGACCTGGACTTGCTCTGTAGGCCAGGCTGGTCTTGAGCTTGGAAATCTGCCTGTCTTTGCCTCCCACGTGCAGGGATTAAATGCGTCCACTACCACTGCCTGGCTTTTTTCTTCTTCTCTTCTGTTTTTTCCTACTTTCTTTTCTCTTTCTTCTTTCTTTCTTTCTTTCCTCCCCCCCCGCCCCCAGACGGTTTCTCTGTGTGGACCTGGCTGTCCTGGAACTGGCTTTGTAGACCAGGCTGTCCTCTAACTTAAGAGATTTGCCTGCCTCTGTCTCCCTATTTTCATACAAATTCATAGCTGTTTTTATGTATCTGAGGAAAGCCCTAGTACTATCCAAATATTTGTTAGTTTTTGATTCATAAGTGTTAATGGTGACCCATCCCATAATTGAGATAACTTCAGCAACAACTGATGACCTTTCTGTGCCTGGAGCAATGTGGGAAGCTCTGCTGATGCTTTCCCACAGGCTCTGAGAGGAGCAGTCTGATTCTGAGAGAGCTGCCTTTCTGTTCAGTGGGAAGGCTGAGCTGCCACGTGCACTCTTCTGGTGATGACTTTCTATTCTCTCTTCAGAGATGACAAAGAGATTACTTGAACTTTGTGATTTTGAAAAGAGGATCATCACAATCTAGGCTCATTGCCAGGGCTGAACAGGAAGGTCTGTGAAGCAGTTCAGGTCTAAGAGTTCTGATTCTAGAGAATGAGTGGTGTGTTCTCTCCTTGTTCTAAACCTTCAGCATCTTGAGTATTAAGAAATAGCCAAGGGTGTGGTTGTTTTTGAAACATCAAGGTTGTTCTGTGCCCAACATTGCCTGGAAATCTGCTGGGAAAGAGACCCTGGCCCTTCGTTTGCCCTGCCTTCTGCAGCTGGTGAGGAAGGGATAGCAAATGCTAGACTTTGGGGCTTCTGTTGAGGAATCCACACCCTCCCCACCCCAGAGAAAATAAAAGCTGATGTCAATATTTGAAATTCTGGCTACAGAGGGGTACTATGCCCCTATGTTACCTGCTTTCCAGGTAAGAGAATGTGGGGATGGCTCTGTGCAGGTGAGATTTTTGTTTTTTCAAATGTCCAAATATTTTTTAGAAAACTATCCACTTCTGTCTTAACTCCGATAAAAATTGAGGCTGTTTTCTGTATGAATTAGAATCTGTTCACTCATAACGTTCATCCATACCTCTCCCAAGAAGTTCTTTCTTCTCTGACAGCTCTAGCTAATATATCCTGATGTTTCTCAGTGCACCTTAAAGCTGTGGTTTGCTGTGTGGTTTTCAGTGGCATGGCCAGTGGCCAGGAAAGAATCACTCATAAAGTTAAGGAGCATCTAAGTTATTAATTTCCAGGGTACCTAAATCCAGATCTCCACCAAATTAAAAGCTCTTAGTAAGTATAAACAGTATACTCTAGGAGTCTGCTGGGGTAGGAAGAAGGTGGTATGATTGCTAGGTCTGCAGGGCTTCTCATCTAACAGGCAAGAAAGAAAACGTGAAATTATGAGTGGGGAGAAGACTACAAAGGGAATAGTCAGCAAAGCTTGGGTGGGGCAGAAGATACAAGAAAGCGTACAGGGCGTGTGTGTGTGTGTGGGGGGGTGAGTAATGGAAAGAACAGACCTGGAGTGCACTGGGAATATTCTTAACAATGACATGGGGAACCTCTCCAGATAGGAAGCTAAACTTGATTGTGATACAGAACCTGGCAAGCCCCCAGGATGCTCGCCAGTTCCAGTGATGGGAAACGTCAGAGTTCAGAGTGTTGTCGGTACTGTTGTTTACATTTCGGAATTCAGCCAGTCCTCATCCTGTAGTCCCACATAGGATCTTTGTTGTTCATATGAAGAAGCAGGCATAGAGAGGGTGCACAATTTCCCTATGGTCGCGCACGTAGTTAAGTGGCTGCACCTGGAATAAAGTACCCGCCCTAGCAACCTTTCACTGTGGGCTTTGGAGTAAAACAAGATTAACCAGTCCAATAGCTCAGAGAAACAAAATGCATCATATTGGTTTTAAGATCAGGGCAGTATGTTATTGTTTGAAAGTTAAATTGTTCATAGCCCAGGATTTAGGAGATGAGGGATTTCATATTGCATATCAAAATTAAAAGCATTTGTTCAGACGCCAAAAGCAATTTCCTCTTTTTTTTTTCTTCAGTGTTTTGTTACAGGGTGTCTCCGCGTGGCCCTGATTATCCTGGAACTGACTCTGGCTGGCCTTGAACTCAGAGGTACACCTGCCTCTGCCTCCACCTCAGGGAGTGCAGGGATTAAAGGCCTGCTTTACCACTTGACCAATGCCTTTTGGTCTCAATAACTTGATGAAAAGTTAGCAAATTTGTAGCCAAAGGTTGCTTGTTTAGCCAATTGGTTAACTGTTGTTCCTCACCCAAGCTAAGGTTGTTTCTGTTGGATTTTAAGGAAGTAGAATCTGGTGGGGGGAGGGGCCGACCACTTCGGTACAAACAGAGGAATCGAGTTTCACATGCCTCTGATACCAATGATAAATCACTTAATCTTTTGGCACCCTAAGTAGCCTTAACTCCAAAACAAAGGCAGCATTCAGAGTAGATGTGAAAGACCTGCCTGCTCTGGGCATGTTCAGCCCACAGACACTGAGTATGGAGCTGGCACAGAGCGGGCAGAGCCAAGCAGGCAGCCTAGGAGGATCATTATAGCCCCAGAATAGCCTCCAGCCTTGTCCAGTGGGTCGGTCACCTAGTATCTTTCCTTTGTCAGAGGTTCCAACCCAATTCTTCAGGAACTCTAATTCAGAGCCACCTGCTACTCCTCCAATGCTTGTTGCTCTTAGTTTGAACATCAAAGCTTCCAATAAGCAGCCTTCAGTGTATACGGGAAGGCTTTCCTGGGGAACCAGCAGGAGCCATAACCTGACTGGAGCTAACTGGAGGAAGATGGACAGAATTCTAGATGGAAGAGAACATACTTGTGTAGTGAAAGGGGAGAGCAGGCCTGCTTTTTGTCCCACCTGGCTCCCACACTG
>LOJH01041642.1:0-10062 GCA_001685095.1 Ellobius talpinus | reverse complement strand
CGCGCGCGCGCATTGCAGCAGGCTTTTTACACAGGTGCTGAGTATTTGAACTCAGGTCCCCATGGATGACAAGTGCTTCTATGCACTGAGTCATCTCCCTAGCCCTGAAAGTTCACTTTGCTTGGGACATTTGGTCTGGTAATCGTGTTTTCAAGTTCTTACTATGTGTGTGGCAGCAATGAAATGATAAGCAGAGGAGACAGGCTTTCCAGTTTGGTGTTTCATAACCCTGAAAGACACAGACAAAATGTGAAGAATTAAAAACCAAGAGGGAAAAAGCAAGGATTGCGATGACATTTGTTGACGCTGAAGTACAAAACAAGTGGAGAGTCTAGAGCCATCTAGTGGTGGAGACGTGAATCGTCACTCTTTCTTTCAGATGTCAAGCCTTCTAACGTGCTCATTAACGCTCTGGGCCAAGTGAAGATGTGTGATTTTGGAATCAGTGGCTACCTGGTGGACTCTGTTGCTAAAACGATTGACGCGGGTTGCAAACCATACATGGCTGTAAGTTCAGCACCCAGAGGAGTGTGTGTGTGTGTGTGTGTGTGTGTGTATGTGTGCTCATGCTGAGAAATGCACCTGTAGTGATATTTCATTTGTATGTTAATAAATAAAACTTGCCTGAAGATCAGAGAATAAAACAGCTACTGCTCAGCCATACAGGCCAGGCAGTGGTGGCACACACCTTTAATCCCAGTAGCCACACTAGTTTGCCATAGAAGCTGGGCGGTAGTGGTGCACACCTTTAATTCCAGCACTAGAGAGGAATGAGGAATATAAGACGGGAGGAGACAGCTCTCAGCTCAGTCTCATTCTGAGGATGCCTGGAGGCAGGATCGCTATTTCCGACAGAGGATTTCTTAGAGGTAAGAGCTCTCTAGTGGCTGGCTGCTTTGCTTTTCTGATCTTCGNTTTAATCCCAGTAGCCACACTAGTTTGCCATAGAAGCTGGGCGGTAGTGGTGCACACCTTTAATTCCAGCACTAGAGAGGAATGAGGAATATAAGACGGGAGGAGACAGCTCTCAGCTCAGTCTCATTCTGAGGATGCCTGGAGGCAGGATCGCTATTTCCGACAGAGGATTTCTTAGAGGTAAGAGCTCTCTAGTGGCTGGCTGCTTTGCTTTTCTGATCTTCGRGTTGAACCCCAATATCTGTCTCTGGGTTTTTATTATTTGTGCTACATGCAAAACCAGGACAGAAAATAAGAAATGGATGACTATAAGGGAAAATTGAAATAAACCTCAGATTCAAGAAATATTCTGCACTGGGTCCTTTTCTTAAAGGTCTTATGTCAGAAATCATTAGTCACTCGCTCCATATATTATCGCCATCCTTTGAAGTTACTATAACCAAAATACCACAGACTAGGTACCCTACAGACCACAGATAGTTTTTTATGGGTTTTTCACTCTGGGAAGTCCGCGGTGAAGATAATGGAAGGTTCAGGGTGTGGTGAGAGCCTGCTTCTCTGGCTCATTGTGGCTCCTGGCTGGTCCTTATGTCATGGAAAGAGCAGGGGATCTGTTTCAGGCTTCTTTTATGAGGGTATTAACCTTATCCACGGGGAATCCACCCCAAATCCGCAATCATCTTATCAAGATACATCTTCCTGCCATGGTCACAGGTGGGATAAGGTTTTAACATGTGCACTTTGGGATGACACAGCATGCAAATCATAGCATATATATAATATATATATATACACACACACATATATGTATATATGTGTGTATATATGTGTGTGTGTATATATTACCTTTCAAAATTAAGTTGAAGCGGCATATTATTTGAAAATGCATGTAACTAATACACAGTGTCATACAGTTTTCCACACTGATTTGCACTCAAGTATCGGCTTGATTGCTAAGGATGGAAGACTGTGAATAACTTAAATTACCCACACAAAGCAGGTGTGGTCATCCCAGAACACCTGAACGCCTGTGCTTACTCCCTGCCCACTAGCAAGACCTTGACATTCTTTTGGCTGGGACGAGAATGTTCGTTTTGGAAATGGACTTGTGTTTGGGTTTGAAAACTACTTGTCCATGTCTGAGTAAGGGTCCCTAAGGTCTCTTAACATCGGACAGTAGCTGGGAACTTCTTAAGTTTCTTTTGAATGGGTTTTAAGTTGCTGGTATCTTTTACCAGGGATGATTTTAACAGATGGAGAGTGTGAACATGGGCCCTTGTTCTTAAGGCAGTTAAAATTTGTTATGAGGGATCTGGATTCATTGCTGCCTTTAAGAAAAGACCAATATAAGGGAGGAAACCCCTATGGAGATATTTCATAGCTTGTGATTACCCGATCTTTTGGCCTGGGAAGAGCATTAACAGAGTCAAATAACTCATTTGGCATCTGGTTCTGTCTCCATCCAAGTCTTTATTGAGCTCCACGTAGCATCTCAGTTGTCTTTCCATTTCTTAACTGTCTGTCTCTTTTCCAGCCTGAACGAATAAACCCAGAGCTCAACCAGAAGGGGTACAGTGTGAAATCTGACATTTGGAGTCTGGGCATCAGCATGGTAACCTATGATCATCATTGTGGGCTATGAGGTTTTGAGCATGAAACTGGATGCGGTGGGTGGTCTTTGGGGACCCAGAAGCAAATGCCATTGACACTCCATTTGGGCACGCTTTCCTGTCTGAGATGGCAGGTCATTTACCTGGGCTGATTGTTTGCAGTGTGGTACAGTGGAAAGCCTTGAGTGAGATCTGGCCATCCAAATTTTTCTGTCTTTTACTATCATATGACCTTCAATAACTCGTGTATTCTCATAGACAATCTTTCCAATAGACATGGGATTAATCAGTTTCTTGTAGTTCAAATTAAATGATTATAATCAAGACAAGAAACTTAAGTTGCAAAATTAATGCTAATGTGTGGGTCCTGGTAGGCCAAATGCACTAAGCTGTGTTTTTTTTTAATTTTTTTTTTTGAGACCAGATCTCATGTAACCCAGGCTGGCTTCAGAATCTCTATGTAGCCCAGGATGACCTTTAACTTCTCATCGTCTCTCCACTCATAAAGTGCTGGGCTTGCACCACCATGCTTAGTTTGATGCCATGCTGGGGATCGAACCCTTGTATTCTTGAATGCTGTACAAGCACTCTGGGTGACGTCCCCAGCTCTGCACTGATCATTTTCGCGGTGGAAGTTTTATATGTTGAAGTCAGATCTATCCTAAGAACACAACGACAGACAGTGTACTTTCCCCAGCATGGCCCTGTGACTGCAGTCAGTTGGTGCCTTATCTCTTACCTCTGTGTACGTTTTCTGTGTGTCTCTGAGGTCTGGAATTATCCACTGTGGTTCTGGCTCCTGCCCAGGACCAGCAGCTGATTATATCCAGTGAGTTATTCCATGTCCCTGCCCAGAAAACATGTGATTCTGTAACAGCAGAGTGGCCTTTACGCAAGTCCAAAAAAAGATCAGTCATTTGGTCCTGGGTAACTTTTTTTTTTTTAATTTTCCGTTTCACCGAGGGACCTGTAGGTGGCAGCAGAGGCACAGTGCTGCCAAAGTTACGCCTTCCTTTCTGGCCAGATATTTGAAAAACTGGTTGTTTCCTGTCTTGAACTTCAATGCTCTTGGCTGATAAGTTTTTTATTAACTAGCACTCTGGGTGTTATCAAGGGACTCGTTTATTTAAGTAGGTCTAAATAGCTGTCAGTACTAAGATAATATTAAAAAATAGCTCTAAGATTTCTGTGAGGATGGGTTTCTAGTTTATTTTTCTTCCCTAATTGTACTTGAACTTCACCTCTAGTCCTCCTGGAAAGGAACATGGCTGCTTCCTAAGAGCCTTCCCTAAATGGTTGCCTCCCCCGTTTCCCTCCTTTCAGATTGAGCTGGCCATCCTCCGGTTTCCCTATGACTCTTGGGGAACTCCCTTCCAGCAGCTAAAACAAGTGGTAGAAGAGCCATCCCCGCAGCTCCCAGCAGACAAGTTCTCTGCAGAGTTTGTTGACTTTACCTCACAGTGGTAAGAGGACCCTCCATCCCACAGACCTACGCTGAAGAAGACTGCTCATTCTCATGACTCCTCCATGGGGTCTGATCCATCGCATACACTCATTTCAGAAGCATCCGTGGAGTATGGAGTGTGTCCTCCATGCTGCAGGACACAGGCCTTGGCCCTAGCCCCAATTCCAATTCTAGTAGAGGACTCAATGATGCCAGTATTTATTTGGTAGCCTCCCGACTGGATTGGCAAGACCAGGGATGGAGCTATGCGTAGGATATTTGGAGGATATAAATTAAGGTGGCGCGTGCGTGTGTGTGTGTGTGTGTGTGTGTGTGTGTGTGTGTAGGATATAAATCCTGAGCGGAGGCGCTGGAAGGCATTTCTCCAGCTAAGGTGAGTGAGGCAGGAAAGATGGCATCAGAAGGATTGCACTGTATCGCATCACCAAAGCAGGGAAAACCTCTCCAGGACTTTTGCGGTGGCCAGTTAATTTTAGCCGTTGCCTTCACACAGGACTGGCCTGTGGGAAATCTGTGAGGGGATTGTTTTGATTAGGCCAATGGATATGGGCTGAGCCTAGAAGTGAGTGGTGTCATTCCCTGGGTTTGGGTTCCAGACAATACACGGGAGAATGGGAGATGTGTGTGAGAAGCATGCCTGCATTCCTCCCTTTATGCTCTTGACGGTGACTGGGAGGTGACAAGTTTTTCTAAATCCCTTAGCCCTGACTTCCCGCTGTACTGGACTATAACCTGGTATCGTGAGCTAAAAAGAATCTTCTGTGTCTTAAGTTGTGTTCTGTCCTTTCATTCCAACAACAGAAATGAAACTGGGGCAGAACTGTAAGCGATCTGATATTGGTTACAGACGAAGGTAGCGAGGCCTGGTGGAAGGCTAGGGGTGGGGAATTGATGCAAAGATTTCTTTGTCCTGAGGAGATTCTGGGGCGTTCAAGAACGTTGCTTGGATGTGTACAGGTTATGCAGAGCTTTGCCTTCTGCTGAACCCACGTTGACTGTGGATGAATTTGCCTGTGCAGTTCTAGCAGGCACTGTTGAGGGTTTGGAGGCAAATCCAAAGAAAGTTGGAGCACAAAGAGAGAAGGGTGTTACTCATGTGGTCAAGGGGAGTAAGGAGGGCATAGTATTTTCCAGGTTTCTCGTGATGTCTGTCTACACGGTGGCTATGATGCTTAGTGTAGCAGGATGGTAGTGATAGCTGCAGACTCTGCCGGGAGGAAGATGCCATGACTCCAAGGCAGAACCAAGTTAGTCTAGATGGCTCTTCTGTGAAAACAGACAGGAGCGAGTTGGTGGGTCAGAGCTGTCTGTCTGCCCGACAGTGCTTCTTGGAGGGAACAGTTCCAGTCATGGTTGCCACTGTGAACTGACCTAGACCTGGGAAGTCTCCCTGAGGTACAGAGAGGATGCTGAAGCAATACTCCGTTGGCCTTGCTTCAGTGGAAGTGGTGTTTCAAATACAGCTTTCGCTGGAAAATATGATGAGACAGGGCAACTCTTTGTTGCTTAAGACCTTTTGGACAGTTGCTTGGTGCTCACCCCCTTCCTGCTCCTGGTGCTTTCCCCTCATGTTTTACGAGGCTACTATGGCACTTTATTCCAAGTTTTCGTTTTGGCAGAAAGACCAGAGAGAGCTGGAGTACTGGGCACTAGGACAATGCTGTTGGATGTCTTTAATAAAAAGGTCCCCTCCCTTCTCTGGTCTCCTGAAGTGCATCCTGTTTTCCTTGAGTGATTGTGTGGGTGAGGGGGTGCATCTTCCAGCTTGAAGCTGGGTCATGCTCGATTTTTGCCTTTTAGACTCAAGAAACTTGATGGGTTTTGTTTTTATTTTGTTTCCTTGTCCCCCCCATCCTCAAGTGTTTAAAGGTCACATAGGAAAAGCTGTGAGTCATGGTGCATCGTTGACTCCCAGACTTCTCAGGAGAGCTCTTGCAGGCGAGGAGTCTGTGGTAGGAAGTGTCTTTAAACACCCTTTCAATTGCTCTTCTCCTACCTGGGCCCCTTCCCCAAGAATTCTGGGTATTTCATTAAGCTTGGGGAAGAACATGGCAGGTGTGAAAAATTCCAGAAGGCTGAGTCTCCCATTGTGGATCCATGGTTTAATGTAGTTTTCTGCTTTCCTTTTACATTCGGTGGCCAGTCTCTGGTAAAGTTTTCAAAAGTGCTGACTCCTGAGCTCTAGTCTCAGCATCGGTTTTTTTCCCAAGTATTTGCAATCTTAGTATTTGTCTTACTTAGGGTTCCTATTGCTGTGAAGAGATGTCATGACCACAGCAACACTTATAAAGGAAAAACATTTAATTGGGCCTGGCTTACAGTTCAGAGGTTTAGTCCATTATCGTCATGGTGGGAAGCATGGTGGCATGCAGGCAGACATGGTGCTGGAGAAGGAGCTGAGAGTTCTGCATCTGGATCTGAAGGCAGCAGGAAGAGAATGCCATACTGGCCCTACCTCAAGCATCTGAGACCTCAAAACCCATCCCTAATGACAAGCCTCCTCTAACAAAACCACACCTACTCCAACAGGCCACACCTCCTAATAATGCCATTCCCTATGGGTTTATGGGATGGGTGGCATTTTTATTCAAATCACCACAGCATACTTCAGATGCAACCTCTAAGCATGTGGTGAGAACCCCAATTAGACGTCAGCTCTGTGAACAAGCCTTCAGCTGCTGAGCATTCCCTAATGTTTTTTTGTGGGCAACCGGTACCATCGTTCAGTTACTATTCTGCATCAAACTGGTCTTTCCCCCTCTTATTCAGCTTTAATGTTTTCCCCTAAGGAATCAAAGCGTTGAAACTTTTGCAAACATTTATAAAAATGATGTTGGGACTTAAGTGAGTAGAGTAGTTGCCTAGCATGGGTGAGACCCTGGGTTCTATCCCCAGGGTACAGAAAAGAAACAAACAAAAACCCCCAAGACAAAAACAATGCCAAAACCTTGAGAGGTGAATGTGTTCTAATTTTAATGTGTGTACTTCTGTGCAGAGAGTCCAGGTGTCTGGTCTTTGCTCATTCTATAGTGACCACATTGTTCCCACCTCCCCCCAATACTCAGAGTCCTCATGACTGTCCCTCTGTGAACTCCTCGTTCTCCTTTTCTCTGAATTTTAACCCCAGATGTCATAGTTTATTCATCTAGATATTTTGGGCTGTTGATCTGTTGTGGATTTCCTATAACTGTTGAAAGTCTGGCAACTCTGTTAACACTGTTATTTTATTTGCATACAATGCAGAAGTTTGTCTCAGTGATGGAGTTCATTAATAATAGTAACAATAGTGACAAAACTCATAACATGTCATTCTGGAAGTTGTCAGAGAGAAGGTCTTTTTTATTTCTAAATAATTTTTTATTGCTTTTATTGAGCTATACATTTTTTCTTCACTCCCCTCCCTTCCTCCCCTCTCCCCTTCTCCCCTCTCCCGTGACCCCCACATTCCTAATTCACTCAGGAGAGACAAACCTTCTTTTTAAAAACTACAAAATTTTATTTATTTATTGTTTTTGTGGGCATGCATGTGTGCCTGAGTGTATGCTTGTATACAATATATGTGTAGGAGCCCTTGGGGAACAGAAGAGAATGTCAGGTCCCCTAGAATTAGACGTATAGGCTGTTGTGAGACACCATGTGGGTCTTGGGAACTGAACCTGGGTCCTCTGTAAGAGCAGCCAGTGTGGTTAACCACTGAGCCATCTCTCCAGCCCCACAGATATCTTCAAAGTTTTCAGTACTGCAGTTGTTTTGGAATCAACTGTATAAAGGAGTGATTCTCTTTTGTCATCGTGGGGATTAGGGACACTAGAAGATACCCAGTCTGGCTATTATGAGCATCCTTATATATCCTGGGTTGGACTTTAGGACAGTAGAACAATCTGCAGTTCCCAGGTCAGTAATGCTTTTGCCCACTACACACCACCAAAGTGTTCACTTTGAAACCTCCCTGAGAATGAACATAGAATTTGTTGATAATTGCACTGGCCCCCTCCCCATTTTTATAGCCGTTATGAGTGCCTTCGTGGACCATTTTAGACGAGATCTTATGTTTCACTTCTATTAATGTTAAAGTCTGTCCTGTGCTCAGAAACAGGATCATCTTATTTGCTTTACCTATTGAGAGTTTAGAACTGCATGTGTGTAGAGTGGAAAGAACCCGTACAAAGTGGTTATCCCTGAAGAAAGCCTCCTTTTCCACCCAACTTTTTTTTTCAATTCTGTTTCCTAATCACAGAGTTGTACTACTGATGCATCTTCATTAAAGACCCTTATCTTTTCAGATGCTACCACTAAACTCATCCAACACAGTCAGGCTAGGGTCTTCAAGACCTTTCCCAGTGACCCTAGATCTTTGTGGTAAGCACAGGGAGGGGACCATGAATTTCAGAAGCGATACAGGCTAGAATGGTACAGTCAAGGGGTCTTGACCCAGTTCATTTTCTCTGCCAGTTAAAGGCAGGAAAAAATCTGAATCATGACAGGTAGCAACAGAGACATCTCGTGGACCCCAGACAGAATCAGCAGCTAGGAACACACACATGCAACAGACGCACAGAGAAAGGCCCTCTGCAAAGCAGAGGGGGGACTTGGGAAAGCCAAACTATCTAGTGTCTTCTGGAGGTCTGGGGTTTCAAAACCCCTGAATAGTCTTTTTTCTGTACTTTAGGACTGGTCAGTTTGAAGACAGGTAGGTCAGTTGATTGGTTCACAACTGTGTGTGATGTGTCCCGATCTGGTATTGGACTTGTTGAGCCAGTCAAAGCTGCCAGGCTTTTGAAAGTTGGAAGGTTGAGGAAGAAAGGGCCATCTTGGAAATTTACCACCTTTATTACCTAGCCCTGACCCCTCTCCCTGTTTGTCTGCCAACCAGGGAGTCTGTCTGATTGCTAGTTTCTCAGTAGCAGGCATTTAACCTCAAGTCTCCAGATCAGTATGTTTGTTTTTATGTCCCACATCTGTATCTGGGCCAAGTGTAGAAGAGGGGTGTGTTGTTCACTGCCTTGGGGATTTGTCAAAGAGTTTGTGAGCTTTCATGGCACATATCCTGAGCACTAGATGATGTGCTTCTGGGTGCCATATGCCTATGTGTAGAGGGTTAGCTTAGCAGCCACTATCGTCCAGCCTATCAATACTGGTCATTACTTGTTATATGTCAGTATCTTAGTTTGGGTTTCTATTGCTGTGAAGACACACCATGACTGCAGCAACTCTTGCAAATGGAACATTTAGTTGGGGTTACATACAGTTTCAGAGGTTCAGTCCATTATCATCATGGTGGGGAGCATGGCGGTATGCAGACTGACTTGGTGCTCGAGGAATAGCTGAGAGTCCTACATCTTGCAGGCCACAGGAAGTTGACTGACAGTCACACTGAGGGAAGCTTGAGCAAAAGACACCTCAAAACCCCACCCGCACAGTGACGTACTTCCTCAACATGGCCACACCTTCTAATAGTGCCTCGCCCTTTGGGGTCATTTTCTTCCAAATTACCAAGGTCAGTCAGTCATGACTTGGAGTGGACCAGCAGTGGCTACAGGTGTCATCACGGCACCCAGTTAACTCTTGAGCCTAGAGTGCCAGGTGCTTAGTGTTTTGATTTATGTTTTCTTCGGTGGCATCAGAGCAACAGCACCTTGAGCGAGGAAAGGGAAGTAAAGGCATTTATTCTGCATAAATGTCAAGATGAAGGGAACATTGATCTGCTTGTGGCCTTCTGCAATTAGTCTTTTATTTAGGTTAACATGCAAAGTGATTGGCTTTGTTGTGGCATTTCTGCACATATTTTGTTATTATTGTTCCCTTCCCCATTTCCCTTCTGTGTTCTCCCGCCCCTGCTGGCCTATTTGCACCCCACAGTAGCTCTTCTTTCCTTATGTATCACATGTATTCCCCCATTTCCTACCCCATTAAAATCACTTCTTCTTCTCTTGTGGCCTCTTTTTAGATTCCTAACACCCCTCCAACACACACATCCCTACATACACACATCCCTATCCACACCCCTATGCACACATCCCTACATACACACATCCCTATCCATACCCCTATGCACACATCCCTACATACACA
>LOJH01041639.1:1376-14352 GCA_001685095.1 Ellobius talpinus | reverse complement strand
ACATACATATAACAAAATTGACCTCAAAATCCATACCAATGCAAATTATTCATACCTATATAAGCTGTGTTCTTTTAAAACTATTTCTTTTAAAGGTTTAAAGATGTTTTTACACAGGGCTGTGGCTGCAGCTCAGTTGTCAAGCTCCAAGGCCCTGAGTTGAAGACTAGCAACACTCATATAAATACACACTTTTAAATATAAAATTTTTGTATTTCATTTTGGTGACAGTTTTACCTTAGTCAATATTAAAGGTCAGATAAAATGCTTGGCCTGTTCAGTATCATAGATAATTTATTGTTTATCAGATTCAGGATATAAGTGAAAAAGCATAAGCACCTAAAATGTAACTGTCATTCTATTCTATTTTAACTATATATCATTTAAAATTTTAGATACCAGTGAATAAGGATAAAATGTGTAGCAAAACCCATTCTACTTCAGTAATATAGTTCCATTAAATGAGTGGAGACTGGGAACAATAGAACAATGAAGAAGAAAAGAATTATATAGGCCTAAGACTAGATTACATAGGCCATCTCAGAGACTAAACCTTTTGTCTTTGATGAACCCTTTTTTCTTTCTTGACACAAATTTAAAGGTAAGTTAATAGAATTTTTATACTTTCCTCATAGCTTTGTTTTAGAGGAAGTAGGTTGCTTCCCTTTTTCATGTTTAACACCTACCCATCCTCCCAAAGCTACTAATAGTTAACAATAAACATATTGATGTGGAGAGATGGCTCAGTGGTTGAGAGCACTTGCTGCCCTTGCTTTGGTGCCCACAACAACCCATAGTTCCCTGTAAGCCATTGCCCTCTCTGAGCTTCAAGAGCACCAGGCACACTTGGTGCACAAACATACATGAAGACAAAACACTCATGCACACACAAATTCCTTTAAAATCTAAAAAAGAGATATAAAGACTACATAATAAAATAATTAAAATGTTTAATTTTTAGTTTAAATTTGTAAGTATTCTATGAAAATATGTTTTAGCTGTGTTTAGTGGTACACGCCTTTAATCCCAGCACTGGGAAGACAGAAGCAGTAGGATCTCTGTGAGTTCCAGGACAGTCAGAGCCAGAGCTCTGTAATGATACCCTGACTTGGACTTAAAGCAGATATACATATGCATATATATACAAATACACAGATACACACACTGACACAAACACGTATGTGTGTGCTTTAAGTTCAACAAAATCTTGTTTTACTTTGTTGAAATGCAGTGTAGTTAGATGTTCATTGTCCTGATGCCATTGCTATACAGCTTGGATTACTGTGACTTGGTAGTTAAGTTACCGTGTATTATTTGCAGTGTTGTTGGAGCTTGAACCCAGTACCTGGCATATGCTGCTCAGGTGCTCCTAACACTGAACTGTTGATAACCCTGTAGCATGTTTTGTAAATAGGAAACATGGGTTATTAAACTTTGCTGTTCTTTTTATAAGATTATTTGGCACTTTTAGCCCCTTTGTTTTTTCCTCGTGAATTTTGTGATTAATTTGTTGTTTCTACATAAAGGATAGCTGAGATTTCAGTAGTGATTGCAATATATATATATATATATATATTCAGGGAACATTGCTATCATTTTTTAATGTTGCAATTTTATTTCACAAAATTATCTTTAATTAAAAATTTACACAATATATTTTAATCATTCTTTCCCCTCCCCAGTTCCAACTTCATATTCTTCCTCTCTGTGCTGGGATTTGGTCTAGTTTCAAGTTGTAGAGCAAGTGTTGCAGCTCTTATGCACTCATAGGAAGTTGGTGTTTCTTAGCCTTAACAGCAACTGGAGTTGAAGATCCCAGACAGGCTTAGGTGTTGGGATTCTGTGGCCCTTGACATTGGCCAATAATACAACTTTGAGGCTGGGGTATCTGAGACCCTTGTCCTAACGGTTTGACAGGTCTCCAGAAGGCGCCCAGGGTCATGGGCCTGCAGTTTGTCTTCTCTGACTCCGTACAGAATTCGTTTATCTTGAGCCTCAGGCTCTTTATTCTCTGTGTACTTCCACTGTCTCCTTTGCCATGTTTGTTCTCTTGCGCTGTTCTTCTGCCTTTTCTTCAGCTCTCAAGCATTTGGTATGGTATTGGTTTCTACTGCTGAATTCACCAATGCTAAGCTGTCGCCACTGCTGCTCTGCTGTTGCTCTTTTGCCTCTGTCACTTCTTGTTGCCAGCTCAACCCACAGGCAATAAAGGGCCATTCAAGAGAGTCTTTCATCAGGCCTAATGTTAAAATATAGGGGAGGCCGAACAGGATTAGTCTCTTAGCTGGTCCTTTTGGTACAGCTAAGAGTGTTTGAACCAGTCACAGAAAACCTTGCATGTAACCGAATGTCTGTCCTTTCACCAGCCACAGCACTGTCCCTTTGTCAGACCACCAAGGGAAGCGTTTGCTCTGGCCTGGTGGGAATGGTTGCACGATCATCCTCAGTGCACCAGGGCTTATGATAGGAAAAGTCCAGCACAGCCTTCTGAAATAGTCCTGGCTGAGACCACTTCAAGAGCTGGAACAAGTAACTGTGTAGTTTTCTTAAGGAGTCCATGGAGTCTGTGGCCAGTGTTGGCCAAGGGTAGTTCAGATGGTTGTTTGTCTGACTTTTTGTTAAAGGCAGCCAGGGCAGGAAGAGAAAGTCTAACGGCTGCCAATTAGGAAGTCAGATTGCCCTCTTCTCCAATATGTACTCATTTACAGGAAAAGGAGTGTGAGAGGAAAGGTGTAGAGTAAGAACTCAAAGGCCTTATCCTTGACACAGCTAGTGAGTTTAACAGTGCTTAACATATTCTCAGTACCTCAGAGGTGGGTGCCTGCTCATCTGCCTTGAGTGATTAATTCTAACATATTTGTGAAACTAAATTTTCCTTTTAATGTTCTACTTGTTATACTGTAACCAGAGAAGATAACTTTGGATGGTTTTAACTTTATGGATTTACTGATGGTAGTTTTGGGACTGTATAAACCCGAAGGGTATTTCATATGCACTTAAAGATGTGTGTTCTGTGTGTGGGCAAAGCTATTTATATGTCTGTTCCAGCTAGTTGATCTGTAGTGTCGTTTAAGGTCTTCCTTTTTGTTCTTTGTAGCTATTCTGTCCATTAGTGAGAAGAGTATATTGAATTTGCCAACTACTATTATTGAGTTGTCTTATTTTCCCCTTTACATCTGGCCTCCAAACATGCAGGCAAGCACATCCATGCACCCAAACATACATGTAAAAGCCCACCCTACCACAAACACTCAGAAGCATACTGCACACACAGTCTTACAGATCAGTGAATATGAATTAGCTTTTTGCATTTTTGTGTAAGTGCCCTGTCTGAAAAAACCATGGCATTGTCTTATTCAAAATCTCATAATGTAAGAATAGTGATTAAAATCATATTCAGATGTTTACATTTAAAACCAGTGCTAGTTTTTAAGATTCTCTTCTCAGTGTTTTTCTGTGTAAAATGTCAGGTGTTTTATGGCCTCTTCTGGGACAGTTTCACCTCCTGCTTGGCCATGTATGCCCTGAACACTTAAGTTCACAGAACATGGTTAGAGGGTGAAGGAGGCATGCACTTTCTGTCATGAGAGATAGGGATTCAGAGGTGTGTGTTGTGGCTCATTCGAATTTGAATATTTGAGTTTAAATTCAAATATTGATATTTGAATTTCCAACTTTAAAGCATTTCTTAACCTAAAATCAACACTCAAAATAGCTTTTTTGTGTAACAACTTTGTCAAAGTATTTGAGTGGCATTATTTCCTGCTCCATTGTGCCCTTGTGGTAGTTTATATAGTTTATCATTTATTGTAGCTTAAAGTTCATTTACAGAGCGAACCCTTTCCCTCCTCTTAGCTGTAAAGTTTTCCTAATCCCTCATTCCAACTCTCCCATTTTTACACAGGATTTTCTATTTAATGAATCCCTTTTGTTTTTGTTTTAAAGATAGGGTCTTACCAGGTAACCCTGACTGGTCTGGATCTTGGTATGTAAACCAAAATGGCTTTGCTTGCAGAGATCTGCCTGCCTCTACCTCCTTAGTGCTAGGATTTAAAGATGCATACCGTCATGCCAGGCCTTAAGGAATCCTTTTAAACAACACAGTTTCTTCTGCTTTGTTTTTCTCTTAGTCCCATCCTGGTAAGCAGGGAAATAATCTCTTGTGAATGTTCAGATTTTTTTATGTTGTTACATACTACTTATATATTCTGCACAACTTTAGGATTTTTGTTTGTTTGTTTTTGGTTTTGTGAGACAGGGTTTCTCTGTAGCTTTGGGGCCTGCCTGGAACTAACTCTTGTAGACCAGGCTGCCCTTGAACTCACAGAGATCCACCAGCCTCTGCCTCCTGAGGCGTGCACCACCACTGCCCGGCTCACAACTTTAGGACTTTGAGGTAATTTTAGGAAATTGATACTCTAATGTGCACCTTGTTTTTCCTTAAAAAAAAATTGAGAAAAAGCTACTTAGCCAGTGACTTTTATTTCCATTGTTTTGTCGAACTTCGTAGCAGTCCAAAGCATGGGCCATACTGCCGTAGGTTTCCTTCTGCCTACAATTTCTATCTTAACTTTGTTACTACCATACTGCTCCTTTAAGAGTACAATAGGAGAAAGTTCTAGATTGCAGTGTTTAAACATTTTATAAATTCTTCAAACTAGGACTCCTTTCTCAAAAGCTATACCAGTTTGTATTTCTAGCAAAATCGTAACAGCTACAATTCATGGTGCTGCTCACCGCAGAAGTCTCAATTTTGCTGAATGTGTAAAGTGCTGGCATGTAGGATTCATTTGTGCTTCCATCAAGATTAGGAATTGCCTCTTGTTAGTCATGTGGATATGCTTTACTAGGAATAATGTTTTCATTTTTTAAATCATGAATAGTTCAAGTAATGTTTTATGTATAGGAATAAAGTACAAACCAGTGTACTTTTAGAATTTATTATTTTGCCATTTTACTTTAGATTTCTTTTTTTAAATTTATTTATTTATTATTTACACAGTGTTCTGTCTGCATACCAGAAGAGGGAACCAGATCAAATTACAGATGGTTGTGAGCCACCATATGGTTGCTGGGAATTGAACTCAGGACCTCTGGAAGAGCAACCAGTGCTCTTAACCTCTGAGCCATCTCTCCAGCCCCTACTTTAGATTTCTATAATGATATTTTGATATATTACATTAATAGAATTTTCTTTTGTTTCCTTTACTTGTTTCTTATTTTGTTTGTTTTTTGAGACAGGGTTTCTCTGTGTAACCCTGGCTGGCCTGGAACTTATAAATCTGCGTTTTAAAGGTAACATATGCCACCATTGCCTGATAGAATTTTCTAATTTAGCTTTACCTGGAATCCTGTAATAAATGAACAGTGAACTTTGTTGTGATTTTTTAACGATTTATAGATTTATAGATTAGGTTTGTTAGTACTCTGCTGAGAGGACGAGCTCTCAGCAGGTCAGAGAAGCTGGAGAGGAGGTGTGGCGTCAGCGAAACTGCATATACATAGGAGACTTACTATTCATTTTATAATTCTTTCTGCTGCTTGTTCTGTTTCTTTATTTTTTTCTTTATCTCTTTTATACCGCCCAAGACAAAGATTTCTATGCAAGAAAAGATTACCTCACAACTACAGGTTATGTATTTTCCAAGAACAAGTTAAAATCTTTACCTAAGAAGAAATCACATTAAGAGGTTTTCCTTAGAAGCCTACAAGTAGTTAAACATTTTTCTTTGTATTAATTTTCCCACCATGACATTTTTATTCTTTTATAATTGATTAACAAAGTTTTAAGCAAACCAAGTATATTTCAGCCGGTTTCTTTGTACTGGCAGGCTGCTGTTCTTGTGGTTTCAGTGTAGCAGATTCTTGTTCTATTTCTATTCTACAGAATTTTATAAACAAGTAGTCAGCTAACCATCTATTTTTCTTTACACACAATTTACACACAATTTAATTTCCTTTCACAATTTTGTTTTTTCCAAGGTGCATACCAAAACCTGTGTTTAATTCTGCAAGCTACATGACCAAGAAACTCAGGCCTAACCTTGGGTGTAATTGCTTTCTCTGATCACCAGTCTGTTTTTCCACAGGTGAATGTTGTTGTTTGTTTTTTATCTTTACTCTTTTGGTTTTTTTAGTCTTTGGGGGCCTGCCACCAGCTTCCAAATAAATCACATGGAGACTAATTCTTACTTATTAATGCCTGGCCTTAGCTTGACTTGTTTCTTGCCAGCTTTTCTTAACTTTAAATTATCCTTAATACCTATTGCCTCTGGGCATTTTCTTTTCTTCTGTATTTTTACTCTTTCTCCGTGGCTTGCTGTGTAGCTCGGTGTCTGGCTTCCTATGTCCTTCTCCCCTTAGACCATCAGGTGTTTTAGACAAGCAAAGAATCACAGCTTCACTGAGTTAAACAAATGCAGCATAAACAAAAGTCACGCACGTTAAAACAATGCTCCCCAACAGTAGAATTCATGGGTCTGTAATGCGTGAAACTTCCTTGTTCTTATTTTAACTTACACCATTTCCCTAATCATCTTTACTGTCTTAACCACCTGTATCTTTTAGGCTGACCCAGAAAGTTCACTTGAATCATTGGTTTTCATCTAAGATCTTATAAAAACCATCTTCATTATGATCTGCAAGTAAGTTGCCCAGTGAGGAATGGGATCTTCCCAAGAAACAGTCACAATATACTAGATACAGTGGGATCCTTTCACATAGGAATCAAACCATGCCATAGAGCAGGAACATGACCGCTTAAGCAGGAGGAAGCACAGGAGAAGCAAGGGGCATTCTGGAGACAGTCTCCCCAGGGCCTAGTCTCTCCAGGGTTCGCTCATCTATAGCTTTGCTGTTAGCTGAATTGAACTCCATAAGCGCCATTGCTGACTACATCTCCTCTGATATGGCCCCCGACAGTACTGCCAAACTATCACTTTTTAATATGTCTATCTGCAAGCATAATCTCCTAAACGTAAAATGTGCCACTTCTCTGTCGTACTGGATGGCATTGCTTTTGGTTTTAGGTTGCACTTACATGTAACTTTTGAACTGGATTTGTTTTCTTTCTTTCCCTAATTTTCCTTTTATTCTCATCCACCTTTATGTTCCATTGAAAAATGTAGGTAGGGGCTGGGAAGATGGCTCAGTTATTAAGAACACTGACTGCTCTTCCAGAGGACCCAGGTTCAACTCCCAGCACCCACATGCATCTCACAGCTGTCTATAGCTCCAGTTCCAGAGGTTCTAATACCCTCATACAGACACACATGTAGGAAAACACCAATGTTCAGAAAATTAAAATAAATAAAAAAGAAAATTAGGTAGATTATTTATCTTTAGTATTTAATTTTTTGTTTAATATTTTTACACCTTTTTAAAAGTTATGATTTTCTGCAAATTATGCATCTTTTCAAATTTATTAATGTAATGTTCATCTAACACTTTGTCTTGTAATTAGATTTTAATTATGCTGTTTATAAATTGCTTGTGCCTATTTTTGTTCTTCATCAGATTGACAATGGCTTGTTATGTTAATTTTATTAATCATTAAAGAAAATAAACATTTGATATTTTTATTTAATCTGCTTTTTTAACTTTCACTTTTAAGATGTGTGTGTGTGTAGGCATGCTCATGCACTCGCGTGTGCACTCATGTTTGCAGGTGCTTGAGAGGGTCAGAGACATCAGATCTTGCTGGAGCTAGAGTTAAGGTGGTTTTGAGCTACCCAGTGTGAGTGCTAGCAAGTATCTTGGGTCCTTTGCAAGCATGGTATGCACTCATCGTCATCATCATCATTGGGTTTCGAGACAGAGTTTCTCTGTGCATTCCTGGCTGTCCAAGAACTCACTTTGTAGACCAGACTGGCCTTGAACTAAGACATCCACCTGCCTCTGCCCCCCAAGTGCTGGGATTAAAGTGTGCACCGCCGCCACCACCTAGTTTACAGTATATACTCTCAACTGATGAACTATCTCTCTAGCTTTCCTTCAGCCTTTTGTGTTTCTTAACAAATCTGCCCCCTAGTGTTTTTTACTTTTCTGGTGCACTCATCCTAGACATGCTTCCGCCATTGAGCCATGGCACTACTTTGTACACTATCTGAAAAGGAGATGGCAGCAGGCTTAAAAGGTTAGCTTCAGCTGCATGAGGACTACATGAGGCTCTGTTGAAAAAAGAAAAAAAGGCAGAAAAAGTATTTGGGTCCGGTAGATGGTTCATTTGTCATTTAACTTTATGGGGCCCAGTGAGATGGCTCAGTTGGCTTTTAATATTTTTTGTAAGCTTAAATAGTGCAATAGATATAATTATTATCATATTGTATAAAACTTTTTATTTTGATATAAAAATGTTTTATTCCTTTAAAAGTATCCAGTGGCTTGTTATTATCTCAGTGTTTGATAATCACTGTCAATGAAAACATACACATGTTCATATATTCATACAATGTATTTTTTCCAGGGGTTAGGAAGAACTTGGAAACTCTCTTTAGAAGACAATTAAAAGCTGGATAAAGTGTATTTTTTATCTCCATGCAATATAGTGAAAGAGGTATTTGATTAAAAAATTAGTTTTAAGGTGTGTTTTTTTCCCACAGTATTTCACCTGCTACTGAAGTTCCTGCTGACTGTGAGAGCTGTCACCAAGCCTCCATGGTGGATTATGTGTTATGTAAATGCTTTTAGCTATCTGCAGTCAGTCCCTTATGCTTCAATTCTATGTATCACATCATGACAGATTATGCGTGTTATGTAAATGTTATCAGTCCCTTTTTGCTTCATTTCTAGGTATTACACCTGTGTATCATAATATGTTTGCTTTAATGAGTGAAACAGAAAGAATCTGGTATCCACCCAACCATGTCTTCCACATAGATGAATCAACCAGGCATAATGTACTCTACAGAATAAGGTACTTTATTATATTAAGTGATTTGTATGTTAATAAAAAGTCAAAATTGGAGAAATTGTTAGCTATGTAATGTGATAGCTATGATGTTTTCTTCTGTTGGGATGCCATTTTATTACTTGATTATAATTAAAGATTAAAAAGAACAGATTGTGTTTGGAATATTGCTAGTTTCCCAGGAAAGGTAATGTGTGTGCAATAAAATACAAGCTTACATCTCTTCTTTACAAGTAAGTTTGTAAAGTTCAAAGTTTTTTGTTTGTAAGATAATTTGTTTTATGGCAATGTGCAATATCAATGTTGAGAAAAGTAAATAGCCAGATTTTTCTATATAAAAGGTGATAACAAAGAAATAATTTTGATCTTACAGTTACAATTCTTTAAGTACTTACATGTTACTTAATTTTCTTATGACTTAATGAAATATTAAGAAGTCCCTGTAAAATATAAAGAATCTGATACATATTACTCATCCTTAGTCTTATAGCTTGTGAAAAGCATCAGAGTTCAAACTCAGACCTTGTTTGCTTCACGAACTGCTTTCTAACCGTTACCTTGCATGCCCCTCATTAAAGAGATAAGTGAAAGCCAGGCTGCATGTGAGGCAGTGTAGCAACATCATTAGTACTTGATGAGCTCTTGATAAATGTGTTCATAAGTTCTTAATAAATTTTCATATTTAATTACTTATTTTCTTCTGTATAAAATATGTAGATGCATGGCTTGAGTTTTCCTTTTTAAGGTATAATTTTTACTGAGTGTAAGCATCATTTTTATGTAAAATTTTAGGTAAGACGTTAGTAAAAGAGTTCAGTGTCTAAATAGTAAGCCTATGAATAGTGAGCATAAAGTAGTGGAGTGGCCTAGAGTGATGGCTCAGTGGTTTAAAGCACTGGCTACTCTTTCCAGAGGGCCCAGATTCCATTTATAGCACCCACATGGCAGGTGACAATGTCTGTAACTCCAGTTCCAGGGGATCTGATGCCCTTTTCTGGCCCATACACAAAATAAATATTAATAAGTCATTAAAAAAAGAAAAAAAGCAATGGTACTCTTACATACAAGTGGCCAGTTGTAACAAAATAACAAAGCTTTTATAAAATAATTTTAAAGCTTTAACTATTTGAGAATAATCTAAATGAGAAAAAATAATATGGGTATCAGAGTTTGCTTTCCTAGTGCTATGATATATACACCATGACCAAAAGAAACCTGGGTGAGGCAAGTGTTTATTTCGTCCACATTACAGTCCATTATGAAAGGAAGGAAGGGAAGAAACTCAAAGGAGGAACCTGGAGTCAGGAACTGATGCAGAGGTTATGGAGAAAGTCTCCTTACAGCCTTGACTCCCTTTGGCTTGGTCAGCTATGTTTTTTAGACAACCTAGGCCCCACCTGCCCAAGGGTGGTACCATCCACAGTGGGCTGAGCCCTCTCACATCAATCATTAATCAGAAATTATTTGATTTCTACAAATCAGAAACCACAAACCAATCTTACGGAGGCAATTCCTTAATTGATATTTCCTTTCCCAGATGACTAGCTTGTGTCAAATTGACAAAAAAACATAACCAGGGTAAATTAGGCACTTAACTTGGAAAATACGGAGAATGAGACTATAACCATTCTTCAGTATCCGTGGTGCACTGAACCATCCTGGATAGCAAAATTTATGTATGTTCAAGGCAAAGGACTTGAATAAACATTTCAAATAGCCAATAGGTGTTTGAAAAGTTATTCAACATCATTAGCCCCTTGAGAAATGTAAATAGAATACACAATGTGTTAACAGCTTATCCACTAAGATGGCAAAAGCAGAAAGGGCACAAAATAATAAATGTTGGAAATTATTTGTACTAATTAGAATGTTCCTCCAGTGTCGGCCAGAATAGGAAATAGTGTTGTCACTTTGGAAAAAGATTGGCCATTTCCCCTACAGATAATACAGAGTTACTAACATGTACCCACAAAAACACTGTTCACAGAGTGTTAGTTACATTACCATAAAACAGGAACAACTTAAATGCTTTTCAAGTGATGAAGGGATAAATAAAATATGATAAATTACATGATCCAGTATTAAGTCATTCGAAGAAAGTAATGAAGTACCTATATGCTATGAACTGGATGAAACCTAAAAATATTACACTAAGTAAATTAAGTCAGATTAAAAAAGACAACATATCAAATCATTATTTTGAATATAAAATGAGTAGAATAGAATTTGTATAAAAGGTATCTTGGTTGTTATTGCTAATGGCTGTGGAGATATAATCAAAACGTAAAATTAAATTGTGGTGATGTTGGTACTACATTGAATACTACAAATAACTAAGCACTTTAAATGGCCAAGCTTTATATAGATGAATCACATCTCAAAGCTTTTACTTTCTCTTTTATATATTTTATTTATTATTTTATGTGTATTAGTGTTTTGCCTGCATGCATGTCTGTGTGAGAGTGTCAGACTTAGGAGTTATAGAGAGTTGTGAGCTGTCATATGGGTGCTGGGTTTTGAACCCAGAACTTTTGGAAGAGCAATCAGTGTTCTTAACTGCTGAGCCATCTCTCAGCTCCTTCAGAGCTTTTCCTTTCAAAGTAAACATCTTTCTTTGAAAGACAAATTTTAATATTCAGTTGCCTAAAAGAAGGACAAATTGTTTACACAGAAAATTGAATTTTCAGATGTCTATTAATGTTACTGAACTTCAGTTTTTGCTGATTTTTATGTCTATATTTCTCTTGCTTCCTTTAATTGCTGCTGCTTCTATATTCTTATTGTATGTTGCACCAAAGTAGGCTGTATGTTGATTTTATAGTTACTATGTTTCATTTGCTGCTGCTCCTGTTGTTTGGTGTTTTGTTTGTTTATGGAAGCAGTATTATTCTAGGTTACCCAGGACACCCAAATTTATGCTCCTCTTGCCTTAGCTTCCTGGGATTACAGATGTGCTCCACCCTGCTTCACTGTGTTTCCTGTATTTTCTGCTTACTTAATTCTCATGCTGTTGTTCAGAAAACCTTCTGCTTATAACCTGTATACAACACTGCTATTTGTGGGTTTTAGCAGTGCATTAATAACTTTTAGAATGTTGAGGTAGGTAAATGCCTTTGGTTAGTGTTTGAACTCTGGAAGCTGACAGAATGTTTCAATTGTCTTACAGATTTTACTTTCCTCACTGGTATTGCAGTGGCAGCAATAGAACCTATAGATACGGAGTATCTCGTGGGGCTGAAGCTCCTCTTCTTGATGACTTTGTCATGTCTTACCTTTTTGCTCAGGTATAATTATATTAATCTTTTTTGTGTATTAATGTGGAAATACCTTCCTGTGTAGTATATCTTAAGTAGGGTAAGTATCACGTGGGAAGACTATAATTCTAACGTGCTCCATGTATAGAGAGATAAAAGGGTAGTCTATTTAAAATAATTTTTGATTTCATGATTTATAAATGTATTTTATAATGATTTCTTAAGTTGACTCCCTTGAAATAACTTTCTTCTTTTAGGATTTAAGTCATTTTAAGGATTTTGGGGGAAAATGTAGAATAAATTTGACAACATGATTCATATAGTCATTATTAGATGGCAAAATTTCTTTAGAGCTTTTAAAAAATGGTTTCAGGTTTAAATAGTAGGCAGTAAAATGTAACAGGAGGGAGTAACATGCTGGGAGATAGTGGCACACATCTTTAATCCCAGCACTCAGGAGGCAGAGCAGGCAGATCTCAGAGAACTTGAGGCCAGCCTGTTCTACAGAATGAGTTCCAGGACAGCCAGAGCTGTTACACAGAGAAACCAAAAATCAAAAAGGATAGAAAGAAAGGGAGCTGTGATAGTTGGTAGGCTCCTCTAGTTGAGAGGGTGTCCACATGTTGATTCTTAGAGAGTTTAGCTATCTGTCAATCAGTACTCTATCTGTATACACTCTTGTAGTGTGATTTGAACATTTCATAATGGCATTTTCTATTACTATTACCTTAAATTAAACAGCAGTTGAAATATTTTCTTGTTTTTTTTTTTTGGTTTTTCGAGACAGGATTTCTCTGTAGCTTTGGAGCCTGTC
>LOJH01041637.1:0-14352 GCA_001685095.1 Ellobius talpinus | reverse complement strand
TGGATGCATGGATGGATGGATGCATGGATGGATGGATGATGGATAGTTACACAGGTGAATTGACAGATGAATGGATAGATGAACATATGGATGGATGGATGGATAGATGGATACACAGATGAACACATGAATAGATGTTGGGTAGATGGATAGGTGGGTTCCTGCAACTACTTCATTCAGGGATCCCCTTCCCCACAACTTCTTTCCTTCTTCACCATCAGTTTATACCAGTCCATGCCACTCTATGGACCTTGATCCCCTTGTGACCTCATAAAATGTGCTAACTGTAGGCCCCACTGAATCCTGAATTATGAAGCATGAGTGCATGACTTGCTCAAAGGCTTAGACCAAGCCAAATAAGCTCTCTGAATTTTCTGTTTCTTAGCTACTACAGGATACTGAAATAGATCTTGTCTATAACCCTCCCAGATGGTTGGGGCCCCATCTCCAATGCCCCTCCTCCTCCTCTGAGGACTCTTACCTCCTGGTGGATGTATCCTTAATGCAGGCTCCGTCTACACTGAGTGGTACTCTCTGGATAATGGAGAGAGCAGGGTGGACCAATGTGGGATGCCCTTCTGCATGCTGTGAGTATGTTTTATTATCATTGGTTAATAAAGAAGCTGATTTGACCAATAGCCAAGCAGAATAGAGCCAGGTGGGAAATCCAAACAAAGATAAAGGGGAAAAGAAAGCAGAGTCTGGGAGACGCCAGCAGCCACCAGAGAAGCAAGATGTGAGGCAACAAGTCATGAGCCTTATGGTAAAATATAGAATAAATAGAAATGGGTTAATTTAAGTTGTAAGTGCTAGTTTGTAATAAGACTGAGCTAATAGGCCAAACAATTTGTAATTAATATTAAGCCTCAGAGTGGTTATTTGGGAACTGGAGGGCAGGAGAGAAACGTCCAGTTACAAGAGACCTTGTCTCAAAACAAAACAAAACAAGGTGATTGGCAACAAAGAGATGACACCGGAGGTTGACTTCTGACCCCCCCACATGTACATGCACACACATGCATGCAAACACACACACATACTTGCACGAGCACATATGCACTTGCAGATTGTCTTAGTTTGCTATCTAGTGCTGCAGTGATAAATACCATGACCAAAAGCAACTTGGGGAGGAACAGGTTTACTTGGCTAACATGGCCTGGGTCTGTCAATGAGTGAAGTCAGAGCAGGAACTCAAGAGGGAGCTGGAGAGTGGAAGAGAAGTAGAAACCTAGGAGGAATATTGATTCCTGGCTCCATCCCCATGGCCTGCTCAGTTTTCTTTCTTTTACAACCTAGGACCACCAGCCCAGGGGTCGCCCCTTCCACAGTGGGCTGGGCCCTCTTACATAAGTCTTTAATAAAGAAAATGTCCCACAGATTTGTCCCCAGGCTGATCTGAAAAATGCATTTTCTTGATTGAATTCTCTTCTTCCCTGATTAGTTTGTGAGTTTGTGTCAAGTTGACAGAGTAACCAGCACATAGCTACACACACACACACACACACACACACACGCACGCACGTGCACACACACACACACACGCAGGGGGGAGAGGATCTTGAACCCAGACCAGTTGAAGTCCCTCTCTTCTTCCTTTGTTTACAGAGTTTTCTGTCCCATCAGGTCCTACAGCCATTTAATCCCAAATAAACACACAGTGGTCTACACTAATCATAAACTAATTGGTCTATTAGCTCAGGCTTCTTATTAACTCTTATAACTTATATTAGTCCATAATACGTGTGTGTGTGTTAGCCATGTGACTCGGTACCTTTTTCAGCGAGGCAGTCACATCTTGCTTGCTCTGTGTCTGGGTGACGACTGCAGATTCAAACTTCCCTCTTCCTAGAATTCTCGTTGCCCTGCCTATACTTCCTGCCTGGCTACTGGCCATTCAGCGTTTATTTAAAATACAGGTAACAGGGTACAGACCATTGTCCCACAGCACTCCTTGGGTCCAGGAGTCCATCCATGCTCCTCTCCGGGTCCCCACTTTTCTTCCCTTCTTTTTCCTCACCAGCTGCTTGTAACCCAGTTTCATACCCCCCCACCTCCACTCGTCACCACTTTCCCGGGTGCTCTTGGGATGCAGCTTCTGCTCTTATGAGTGAGTTCTCCCAGCTTCACAGTTAGTTTGAATACACAGCTAGTGTCTGTGAGTACAGATCAGACATTGTTGTCTGCCTTGGTCTGTGTCTTCCAGAAAGCAAGATGTGGCAAGGAAGATGAGCAGAAATTACTGCAGAAAACACATGGAGTTCCCTGGAGCTGCTACACTGGGAGACCAAGCTTCTGGGAACTTGCAGGAAGGGGCAATACCCAGACCTTCCAATCTTAAGAAAAGGTAGGAAATCTGTTCCCACAGTCTTGTATCATTCAGGTCAAAGTCACCCCTCCAGGAAGGGTTCTACAGGTCCTGATGGTTTTCCAACAAGCCAGATTCCACTCTGGGCAGGGCTTTCGTCCAAGTCAGTGGAGGACGATCAGGGTGGGTGGAGCATCAGCCACAGGGACAGCAAAGCTGCCATGGAAACTAAGAAGATAGAAACTCCTCCATAGTGTTAGCCCCAGAACCAGAGCAGCTATCGGAAGTTCTGGGTCTCTGTTATCTTCATTGAGCTGTTTTCTCAAATGTGTGGTGTGGCCGGGCAGTGGTGGCACATGCTTTTAATCCCAGCACTCGGGAAGCAGAGGTAGGTGCATCTCCATGAGTTTGAGGCCAAGCCTGGCCTACAGGGTAAGTTCAAGGGCAGCCAAGGCTACACTGAGAAACCCTGTCTCAAAAAAAAAGTGTGGTATAAATGGTAGATAAAGTGAAGTTGTCTTTTTGTGTGTGTGTGTGTGTGTGTGTGTACTAACCCTTGCTGTCTCTGAGACAGATGGATATAAGCGGATCCTGGTAAATCCATGAAAGTGTGAGCTGGCTGGAAGTGAGGTCTTATCTTTCAGTAAAGGGGCCCCTGGGTCAATCACTTTCACCCACCAGTTTAACAAAGTTGGTTCTACTCTGGACTGGAGTGTGTGTGCAAGAGTGTGTATACTAGAGAGAGAGAGAGAGAGAATGTGTTTGTGTGTATGTGTGTGTGTGTACACAGAGGCCAGAGGTGACTATCAGTCACTGCCCACTTCAGATTTTGGAGTCGGGGTTTCTCACTGAACCTGGTGGTCTCTGATTCTGCTAGATGAACTGGCCAATGAGCCCTGGGGTCCACTTGCCTCTGCCTTCCCAGTTCTGGGATTTATAAACAAGCCATTACGCCTGGTGGTTATTATTTATGTATTTATCACGTAGGTTCTTAGAGTGGAACTGAAGTTCTCATGCTTGCACGGACATCTCCACAGCACCTCTAGGCTGATTCCGCCAGAACTAAAAGGCCCCCAACATCCTTGTTATTTGCTAAGAAGGGAATACTTCCTCTCAAGAGTTCTTCAAGCTTCAGCTAAGAAGCAGCCCTGAGGAATTAGCCAGTAGCTAAGCAGACACAGGGCCTACAGATCCCCAGAACTCTAGTGTGCCCAGAGGTCCAGTCCGATGCTCACCATAGAGGGGTGGTGGTCGTAGTGAGTGACTAGACAGGCGCCATGGCTGCTCAGCTTTGTGGGGAGCCAGGAGGCTGCAAGGGAGGCCGCACACCACCGTGGGTTTTGGGTGTCTGGAATCTATCTCTGCAGCCGCCTCCCTCGCTCTTCTGGCTTGTTATCAGCTCGGTGCTGTCTCTTTGCATTAAAGTGACAAGAAGCAGCGCAGAGCCGGTGACAGGAGGCTGGAGCTGTAATTTGCACTGACAGTCGCTGGCATTATCTGCTTATTGCCTGGTAAGCCAAATAGGAGATTTGTCTGATTCTGATCCCAGGAAGAAAATGACAACCCAGCTCTGTTCCTGCCACTCAATGCAAGGCAGCAGGCAGGTCCTGGGGCCAAGCTCTGGCCAGCAATGCCCACTGTGTGATGCTCTCCAGAATCATCTTCCTCCAGCCCAGGCTTTGCTTTCACCTGCAATCCTTCAAATGGCAGTTTCAGTGCTGGCAGGTGCTCATGTTTTCTCAGCGACAGCTTTGTTCACAGCTTATCGAGGGGCCCAGAGGACTCTTTGGGGGAATCAGATAGTAGATGAAATACTGTCTTCTGCCTCTCCGACTCTTCTCTTTAAACACTCCCAGCTACTCGGTCTACACAGCCCAGTGTGGAATATGACATGGAGTCTTTGCTCAAAAAAAGCAAGAGATGCAGTGTAAGGCTCCCCCGACTTGATGTGTGTGCATGTGTGTGTGTGTGTGTGTGTGTGTGTATGTGTGTGTATGCGCAGGTACCCACAGAGGCCTGAGGAATGAGACTCCCTGGAGCTGGAATTTCAGGTAGTTGTAAGCTGCCAGCTGTGGACCAGCCCTGTGGAAGAGCAGTATATGCTCCTAACCCCTGAGCCATGTCTCCAGCCCCACTTGCCAAGTTTTTAATTTGCTACGCAGTATGGAATTAGCAAACACACTGTCCACATTTTGTCATTCGTCTTTATAGTCCTCAATGCTGGCTTCCAATGGACCTATAACAGTACTTAAGCGAGGTGTGGCTCCCCAGAATGACCCAGTCTGTATTGTACCACGTACCCATGAGTGCAAAGTTCATTCCTGTGAAAACAGCAGAGCCATTCAATATTTATTTTATTTTGAAGTTTGTGTGCATGCATGCATGTATGTGTGTGTGTGATGTTTGCCTCTAAGTGCAGTGTCTGTGGAGGCCAGAAGAGGGTGTCAGATCCCCCGGAGCTGGAGTTACAGGAAGCTGTGAGCTGCTGGGAACTGATGCTGGTCCCCTGCAATAGCAGCAAGTGTTCTTACTGCAGAGCCACCCTCTCCCCAACACCCATAGCCGTTCACACCCAACTTCCTGACCTGTGCGCCTGACTCATTTTACTGCTGAGTAGGAAAGGAAGAAAGGAAAAGAAACCACGGTGGTGCCATGCCGTCACAACAGGAAGTCACCGTAGAGAAATGTGTGGGGCTCCTCAGCTACACTCAGAGCAGGGTCATCTCCTCTCTCCACTCTAGATGGATCCTGGCTGAACGGGAGCGTGGCCCCTCTGGGTCACCATCAGCTGTCAGTTCACACACACACACACATATGGCCCCTCTGGTCACCAGCAGCCATCAGTTCACACACACACGCACGCACACACATACACACACACACATACAGACACACACACGCTGCCCCTCTGGTCACCAGCAGCTGTCCATTCACGCACACGCACACACAGGGCCCCTCTGGTCACCAGCAGCTCAATTGTGCGGGTGGCTCACTCCTTCACATTGCTTTGGCTGTCACTGATTTCTCCTGGAGTTCGTCATCATGAGCCATGGGGAGCTGTGACCAAACTCGCTGCTCACACAGTCTCTGCTTTTGTGCATATGCCGTGGACTTCACTGATAAAGGGATTCCACAATGGTGACAGCAGAGCATTACAAGAACAGGATGCTCGCAGGTCTTACACACATCCATGAAGACGAATTTACCTGCAGCTGACACTTGAGTATTTACGGTGCCAGGAGGGGGTGAGTCACTCTGCATTAGTCACTGAATCCTGATGGCCCAGCACATCAGTTGAGCTTTCGCCCATATCCAGACACGACACTTGAGGCTCCAGCAGGACAAACATCCCACGCAGGGTCATAGAACATGTCACTGGCCCCACCCATGTGAAGACTCAAGCAGCCTGGCCAAAGTCCATGCTCTAACCTCTAACCACCTCCAGCTGCTGAGGGTAGGTCAAGGGAACTCTGGGGAAGAGGCACTGTTGTGTGAGGCTGCTTGCTTGTTCCCACCTGCTCAGCCCCGAAATAATCACATAGAAACCATATTATTTGCAATACTGTTTGGCCAATAGCTTAAGCGTATTTCTGGCTAACTCATATCTTACATTAACCCATCTCCACTAGTCTGTGTATTGCCATGAGGCTGTGGCTTTACCGGGTAAAGTTCCAGTGTCTCTGGCGGTGCTACTACCCTCTTGACTCTGCCTTTTTTCTCCCAGCATCCTGTACAGCTTCCCTGCCTAGCTCTACTCTACCAGACCACAGGTCAAGGAGTTTCTTTATTCATTAACCAATAAAAGCAAAACAGAGACAGAAGGACCTCCCACACCAATGCCCAAGTTCCTTTCCCCTTACACCACAATCAGGTTGATATGTGAGGCTCTGGGGTGTCTTTCCCTTCCAGTGGGCATCAACAACTTTCCTTCTTTTACAACATGACCTTAGCCAGAAAGTTAGCTCAATGGGCAAAAGAGCTGTCTGCATAAGTCTGGAAATCTGAGTGTGATCCCAAAGCCACATTTGTAATCCCAGCATTCCTATGGTGAGGTTAGTAAAGTAGCCTGGAGTACACATTGCGGCAACAGAAACAGTAGGGGACAGACCCTTCCTCAATGAGGTGGGCACATGCGCTCCCCTATCCTGCCACATTCAAGAAATCAATCAATCAATAAATCAAACAAACAAATGTGACTTTCACTCCAGCTCTGGTCAGGGAATTAGAGACCTTTTTAAGGGAAAACAGTAAAAGGCAGATCAATACCGAGAATTCTTGAAGCTGACTGGGTCCAAAAAAGAATCCCCAGGAACCCTCCTCCCAGCTGCTGCCCTTATACTGGAGAGGGTGGGGGATGAGTGTGGGGTCTTACCCACCTGAGAGAGGCTTGATTTTTCTTGTCCTTTAGTAGACAGAACACACGTATACATGGACACATACACACATAGACACACAAGTACATGCACACACAGAAACACATACAACATACACACATTTGCACATACACATGCATACACACATACATGCACACACAGACTCACCACACACATATGCTTGTGGACACATACACACACATGCATACACATACCATGCAGATGCACATACATGCCAATATGCACACACATGTATACATTCATGTGCACACACACACACACACACACACACACCCTGCAGTTCAGTCTCCAGGTCTCACACTAGGAACTGAATGTCCCTTAACCAGCCCTGAGTCTCTCCTTGTCTCTCTGACTCACAGCATTCTTTGCCCTCTGGCCTGAGAGGCATCACTCACCAGGTTCATCCGGTCAAAGGAGAAGCCCTTTCATTCCCAGGCACCACCCAGCCTGTACCCACGTCAGCAGTGAGGAAGGGCAGCTGGACAGAGGGAAGTGACAGCTTCAAGTAGGTGCTTGTGTATGCGGAGAAGGAAGTGTGTTTAAGGGGGGAGGGGCGAGGAAGAAGAGTGTGGAAGGCCAGAGCACAGAGAGGAAAGAAGAAGGGGAATGAACACATTCCAAGGTCCCCAGAAGGAAGATCACGGGTAGCCATGCTGCCCAGGGACTTTTCATAGCCGCATGAAGTTAGTTCCCAGTCATCCATCTCCTCCAATTGATTCCTCTTTATGCCCAGCAAAGCTAGATGTTCTGCTCGCTCCTTTTAACCATTCAAAGAGGGCAGTGTCAAATGAGTACCATGTCTGCCACCCACCTCGCAGGTCATGAGATGCCCTGGTCACCGGGCTTATGAGGACTGACTTAGTTAGGGGTTGATGAAGACAACAGTTCAGGGTGGGGCATTAATTTTTCTCACTAACATTTCTATTTACAGAAAAATTTGAATGCCCATCACTTAGGGCTAAGTAAAAAAACATTAGATAGCTTAAGACAGACTACCCCAGATGGCCCCTGGTCGGGAAGGAAGGGAGAGAAGGAAGAAAGAAGGCAATTGCCTAAGGCAGTTGGGCTCCTTGTTCTAATTGATTCACACCCTTCAGGGTCGCAGGTTTCCTCTGTCTCAGTGTCCTGTGCCCTGCGGTGCCTGCGGGGAGGCACTTACTGTCCAGTAGCACCAAGGGCAGCTCCTGTGCCTTCCCAGCCTCCCCTTTGGGTTACATTGCTGTTTTTCTCCAGACACACTGTTGGGAAAGCAACAGGCACATGCAGATTCACTGTGACGATATCCCATGGCGCTGTTAACGTAGCTCTGCTGACAGAAGACAGTGAGGGCTCCCAATGGGAGGGGGTTGGCTTCACACCTCACATGACACACGTTGCCTCCCAACAACCCAGAGCCAACAGCAGCCAGTCTCACCGCCAGACACATGCAAGGATTCCACGCCATCACAAGCCAGGTCTCTCCCCAAATGGCTATCTGCCCTCTCAGAGTTCTCTTTTGTATGATTGATTGGTACTCCTTTTCCTCCTCGGAAGTGTTTGCTGGTCCCAGGGCTCAGGAACAGTAAAACCATGATTACCTCTCAACATTGGGGTCTTTTGTTACAAAGTGGGTTTGTGTCTTAGATCAAGTCCAACAGAAGAAAAGCAAGGATTTTCCAGCTGCCACACTGGTTGGTCGCTTTGAAAGAAGAGGGCTGGCCGGTCTAAGAGCGATGAAGCCAAAGCCTGGGGGTGTAGTTCAGTTGGTAGAGCTGCTTGCCTGGCAGCCTTGAAGCCCTGGGTTCAATCTCCAGCTCTGTATAAATCAGGTACAGTGGTATTCTATGCCCAAGATGACAGTACCCCAGAGGAATCAGCAGGATTGGAAGTTCAAGGTCACCTTCAGTTATGTAAGGCGTTTAAAGCAAGCCTGGGCTACATGAGACCCTGCCTCAAAACAACAAAAAGAATATCTCTTCCTTGTCCTTGTGTGTGTGCATGTGCGTGTGTGCGTGTGTGTGTGTTCGTGTGCATCTGTGTTCATGTGTATGTGTGTCAGGAGACAGCCATGCTAAGGAGCCCAGGCTGGCCTTGGACTCTCTGGATCCTCCTGCCCGAGCCTCCCGGGTGCTGCACAGCTTACCAAAGGCACCACTGAGTTAGCTGCTTGATTGTCTTTTCGCAGATACCAGAGAGAGATTCTGTCGGCTTGTGCTGAGCCGTGATAGAAGTGCAGGTTTTAAAAATTGAACATTTTTCTTTCCTTTTTGTTAGTATAATTTTTAAGTCTTCAGCAAAAATTCTGCTGCAGCGATGGGGTTACTTATGTTGGAGACGGAGCCGTATGCTGGTCAGGGATGGCTGATTTCAAGCTTCCTCAGGCTCGCAGCAGGGCTGAGGCGCTGTGTGCCAGGCAGTTGGAAGCTGACCTCTGGCTGGCTGATGGTCCCCACTCTGAGCTCTTCTTCACCATCCACCAATGTGGCAAGCAGTGCCACTTTGCTTGTGTGGCCAACAAAGACCATTCTTTTCAAGTTGTTGTGGGTTGCCATGGAAACAGGAGCATCTTAATGTTGAGAATAATTGGCTCTGGAATGAAAATGGCCTCTCTCGAAAGGAAAATCAACTTGGAAGCTGTTTCAGTCATTCCAAGTTGTCCCCACCCCTGTGTCCTGTGCCACCCTCCTCCCCTCACTTGCCTAGATGTCTTAATTTTGATGATCTATGAAGTGTCAGCCAGAAGGTCTTGTGCTCTGCCACATAGTCCTATAAAAAGATGTATGACTGTGCCATCCACAAACACCCTGGAGCGAGTGTTAATGATAAATGTTTTATTCTCCAAAGTAGGTTGGGGTAGCTTCACCCTCACCCTGAAAAATATCAGGAACCGATTAAATGTCAGCGGTTGAGGACACACGCCTTGCCATGGTCATCTGAGTACAATCAGAAAAGTTACTAAATGCTATTCCAGCTTGTCTGCCCAAAGGGGACCAGGCCCTCTCCCCCTCCCAGGGCTTAGGTGCTGTCTCTGTAATGGGAGCTCTTAGGGCCAGGATGAATGCAGACTCACCTAGGCAGAAGTCTTAGGGAACATGGCCATCGCCACTAGTTCAGCATCCGCTACTAGTTCCCAGATCTGAAGGAGAGGAGGCCAGCACGCATTCGCATTTTGGTCTTCCTCATCTCCCAGGGCGCCCTGACTCTATCTTTGACTCACACAGATCCAGTCTTCTGGAGGGTGAGGATATTTTCTGAATGTAACTCACAGGTAGGTGCCTCTAAGAAGGGCCACTCCCCTTGTGCAGAAGACTTTGAAGTCTCCATGGCAGCAAGTCCTGGCTGTGTTCTCTTTGGTGAAGAGAATTACAAGTTGAAATGAGAACGTGTGTGTGTGTGTGTGCACGTGTGTGTGTACGTGTGTACACGTGTGTGTACGTGTGTGTGTGTGTGCAGATACATGCAGACATAGAGGCCAGAGGACAAACTTGAATGTCATTCCTTAAGAACTTGTTTTGAAGAGTGGGTTTCTCAGCCTGAGCTTACCAGGTAGGCTGGGGGTGGCTGGTCACTGGCCACTGGCAGGATCCTGACTGGAGTCAGGAGCTACCTGACTCCACCTCCCTAGTGCTGAGTGCTTTATGTGGGCTCCAACTGTAGGCCTCATGTTTGTACAACAAGCCCTTTACCAGCCGGTCACCTCCCCAGGCCTGCGTGCTTCCTGTCAGAAGGTCCTTCCTGGTGTAGAAGGAAAGGAAATGAGCTGTGGTCGAAACCTTCAAATTCTCCCTATCTCTAGCTGGCTTCCCGGGAAGCATGCCCTGAAAGAAGATTCCAGAGAATGTTATTCTCCAGGAAGTATTCTTAGGAAACATTGAAGAATTGAGGAAATGAGACTGGAAGGGTTCTAGTGCGCTGCGATAAAATATACTCTGGCCTAAAGTGATTTAGGAGAGGAAGAGGTATCCATGGTTTCCACCTCCAGGTCACAATCTATTGCCGAGGGAATCAGGACAGGAACTCCTTAAGCAGACACCAGGGCAGATTGCTCACTGGCTTGTGCTCAGCTTGCCTTCTCAGATTCTCCGGGACCACCCGCCCAGGGAATGCTGCTACCCGCAGTGGATTGGGCCCTCCTGCATAAACTGGCCAGACAATGCCCCACAAATATACCCACAGGCCGATCTTCAATCGAGGCAATTATTCAACTAAGATTCCTTTTTCCTAGATGACTCAGGTCAGTGGTTTTCAAGTCTTCCTAATGCTGTGACCTTTTAATACAATTCCTCACCTTGTGGTGACCCCCCCCAATCGAAGCTATTTTTGTTGCTACTTCATAGCTGTAATTTGGCTCCTGTTATGAATCTTAATGCAAATAACCATGTTTTCCTATGGCCTTACGCTACCTCTGTGAAAGGATCATTTGACCCCCACCAAGGGGTTGCGACCCCCAGGTTTGAGAACCACTGCTCTAGACTGTTTAAAGACGACATTAAAATCTAAGCAGTAACCAGGGCAGGAGTGAAGCGGGAGGGCTTTAATGTCAAGCCGAGTCCCCCTGAGAATGGTGGCACAGCCCTTTAGTGAACTTGGGGCATGACACAACCAGGTGACCCATATGGCACGGGGTTGCTTTGTATCCCTGTTGTAACGGGGGCCTGCAGTGTCCCCTGTAGTGACTCCAGCAGCCTACAAGGGCAGACCCCAGGGTGTTCATCCACATCTGCCCTCTGCTCAGCTCTCATTAAACAAATATGTTTTGAGCACGGACTATGTCCCAGCCATGGTGCTCCATGCTGGGATTTGCAGACTGCCTCAGGCAACCCTGATGTCATACTTGAGAAGCTCCCAGGGTGGGGTGGGGAGTGTGTACCAGATGCCCATCACCCAGGTCAGGTTCCTCTCTTCCTCACTTGAAAAACCTGCCTCTATAGTTATGTAACTATAGAGGCTTAGGAGGCTGCGCTCCTCCTGTTAATACGGTGCCTAGATCTCCCCAGATGAAAAGCCCAGCAGGGCCGCAATGTATTATTAGTATAAAAGTGGTGCTTAGTAATAGCAAAATAAACAAGCTGGCCCAGGAGTCACGCTCTGCATTTTGGGGAGTGTTCCAGGTCCCCTAGGTCCTTTATCTATCAAATGCTCCCAACCGCTATAAAACATCCCTGCCCTGGTTTGTTTTATGACCTGAGCATTTTTCTGGCATCAAGCTTTGGTAAGTGGCCTGCTGGTCCCAAGGACTGTGGCTGTGTGGGCAGCAGCATCCCAGAAGCACATGGGATACTGAAGGTCGTGTCCCATGATTGTGACCTGCAGGTCAAGACCTAGGAGGTGGGCAAGAAGCCTGAACTCTGCGTTTTCACTGCTAGGCGAAGACAGGTAAGGAAAATGCCAGCATCTTCATGTCTGTCCCTTCCCAGGGCCACGGGCTTAAAGATCAAAGCAGAGCCTCATTTGGGCAGAGATGACGCTACCAAACAAAATACGGGATACAGATAAATTTGAACTTCAAATCAATAACAGACGTTTTTATGTATAAGCAGGGCACACACATCTCGTGAGATGTACTTCTACTGAAATATTGCTTGTTCCTTATCCAAAAGTCAAAAACAGCTAGACATCTTGCATCCTTCATCCCTCACTCCACAACCTTGCTCCCAGGGACTTCTGAGGACTTGTCCCAGTGCCAAGGTGAGGAACAGGGACCGCGTCACCACAGAGAGCTCCGTTCAGGTCCTTCCAGTTGAGCCATTAGTCTGATGTCCACTGAGATGGCTTTTTAAATTCCTTCCCCGAGTGTTGTGGGGTAAAGATTGTGGCTGCCAAGCTTAAGTTTTGTTAAGTTGTATCTAAGGTCCCCAATGCCAAACAGAAAACCAACCTGCTGTGTCGGGACGGCAGCAGTAAAATGGAGGCAAAGAGTGACCCACAGCGAGTTCCAGAATCCCTGTTTCAAAGGGAAGTCCTTAGGTTATTTTTGTCTTCATCGATAACATAGTTTAAATGTGAGATGTGGGGCCGAGGAAATGGCTCAATGGGAAAGTGCTTGCTGACCAAGGATGAGGCTGGGAGTTCATATCCCCTGCACCCACATAAAAGCTAGACATTATCTGTAATCCGAGATTGGAGAGAGCAACCAGACAATCCCCAGAAGCTCATGGCCAGTTAGCGTGGCATCCACAGAGACAATGAAATCCTGTCCCAAACATGTAAAGTAAGGCCCAACACCCGGGGTTGGTCTCTGACCTCAACCAACACATGAACAGCGTGCTCACCCACACTCACAAACACGGACACGTACACACACCACACACACACACACACACACACATGTACACACACTCCCCTTCCCCAAGATTAAAAGGAAATTTACGTATGGAATGTCCCTCTCACCTCATGAGTTTAAACACGTGGTCCCCAGCTGGTGGGGCTCTTTGAGGTTGGAAAGCCTTTAAGAGATGGAAGAAGTGGATCATTGTAGAGCAGGACTTGAAGTTTAAAATGTTGACCCTGTTTCTCTCGATCTCTGCTACCTGGCCGTGGATACAACGTGATCAGATACCTCACCACTTTCATGCCATGATTTCTCTGCCATGAGGGGCTGTATGCCTGGAACCATGTGAGCCAAAACAAACTTCGTCCCTTAGGTTGCTCTCAACAGGTATTTGGTAACAACAAAAGTGATCGACAAAATTGCTTGTGGATATCAGCAATGACTTATGGATATCAGCAATGACTTATTATTGTTAACTGTGACATGACAAGAAGCTCACCTAAAATTAAATGCCATGTGCAAGTTATAAAAGCAAAGAGAAGCAAGCACCCCTAAATCTCTCACTTGCTCCAAACCTTTTTGCTAGCATGGAACTTTCCCAGGAGTCATTGCCTTTGAGCCTAGACTCAGCCTGGGGACAGGCTGCACAAAGTATCCAGTCTTGACGTGGGATGTACGTTGAGGTCCTGTCCAGACCAGTGATGATGGTGACAGAACCTTAGTCATGGCCCAGTTCTTGCCATTTGACAAGCAGAGAGTATGTGAACCCGGAATCTGATTCTGGATTTTAGAGCCAAATTCTAGGATGTGTGATTTAAAGATTTCAGACCTTGTCATCCTGGTAGAGTCCACAGATTTATTCCACATGTCTTTATGGATCATGTACAATGTAACAGACACGATCCTGGTGTTGGGTACGTACTTGGGGCTGACAGATGAGGCTTCTGCCCTTGTGGGGCTTATCCTGGGGCGGGGCAGACAGACCATAACCTAGGGAATGAATTAGTAAAGCTAGGTCAGATAATGTCAAGTCTTTGGGAGTCAGGGATCGAAGGTGCAGGCGAGGGTAGGTGCTAAGTGCAAGCCAAGCTCTTTCTGCAGAGGGGTGTCTGAACAGCCAGCCAGATGCTTATTCTACTTGGATCTAGATGTTAGGAGAAGCAGCTGCAGAGATTGCAGTGGCAAGCAAGCTTGATGTCTGAGGGGCAGCAGGGAACAAACCCAGAGTGGACATCCGAGATCAGAGGCGTGGTCAGGAACCTGCAGCCTTGGGCCATGGTGGGAATTTGGATTTAACTTGAAAAATGTAGGGAAGTTTCTAGAAAACAAATCTATTTTTGTGGGGGTTGGTTTATATATATATATATATATGTGTGTGTGTGTGTGTGTGTGTGTGTGTGTGT
>LOJH01041636.1:0-14352 GCA_001685095.1 Ellobius talpinus | reverse complement strand
CACATGCTCCATCAGTCCCAGTCCAGCTGGCCTTGGTGAGCTCCCATTAGAAAAATCCCAGTACACATGCTCGCTTCCTAGCGGGTACAGTTTTAGCCTTGTTTAACGTCACAGAAATGAAGAGCTGTCTTAGGGCTCCTTCATACTTGTTTCCTAATCTCACGGTCTCTTAGCATCTTCTAACAGACGGCATATGGGTGATGTACAACACGAGCTGTACGTTACAAGACGACAAGAGCCATGGGTTGTGTAGCTCAGTGGTTCTTAAATGTTAGAGTGGACCAGAATCCCCCGAGTGCTTGCTGAGGCCTAGATTACAGGGCTGTGCCCCGGAATTGCCGATTCATTAAACCTGACGTTGTACCGGCTAATTTGCATCTCTAAGTCATTCCCAGGTGGTGCTGAGGCCACGGATCAGGAACCACACTTTGGAAATCCATGACAGAGGTCACAGTAGATGTCTTTCTGCAGAGTGGCCTGTCAATTTTCTTCATCCTACTCTGTTCTGATACCCCACTTTCAAGCCCAGCATCCCTCTGTAAGCATTCCCCATGCACCTCCTGGACCAATTGACATCTGCACCTGAGTTTTCCCAACACCTTTGACTCTCATTTTCTCCTTCCCAATCTCTCCCTTGTTCTGTTGAGATTCTACCCTTAAAGAGATTCTCACCAGCAAAGCCAGAGTTGTGTGTGACTCTTCGTCTCTAATCTCCTCTAAAATATACCTAGGTGAAGTCTAGACACTTATTGTCACAGATGTGGCTGTGTTCACTGATATGTGTCTACAGAAGAATTCCTTGTGTGATAAGATTTCTAGCTCCCTAAGTAAGGATGCATTCTAAGTCTTGATCAAATAAAACTATGTGTTCACCTACTGTCTGATTGTTGCCTGCAGAACAAGAACTCTATGAATTGGGTTTGCTCAAGGATCATTCTTTGGAGAGAAAGTATTTCCAGAATTTTGGTTATGGAAATATTATCCAGGATGACCATATTCCATTTTTAAGAAAAGGTAACTGTGTGTGTATTATTGTCCATGTTTATTTTCCCTTCTGTGCCTATTGTATCTTTTATGTGCATTTTGAAATTTTTAAACAGTGTCATTTACACATTCCTTTTATCTTATTTTTATTATTATATGTTAATTGTACATAGTGTGTCTTATTATGACATTTTCATACATGTATTCAGTGGAGTTTGATCATATTCATTTCCCTTTGCCCTCTCTTGTCCCCTTCCTCTCTTGTTACTCCCTTCCCCTTTCCCAGTTAATCTTCCTTCCCCTTTCATGTATTTTTTTAATGACCCAGTGGGTTTCATTCGGGTTGCTTACAAGAGAGGTTATTTACAGGCATCTTGCCAGTGCCTACACTATTGATATAGATGTCTTTCCCTCCCCCAGCAACCGTTATAAGTATGTGTGAGTCCTCAGAGAGGGGTGAGACCTCGTAAGACCTTCCATGCTCCATGACATGATGTTGTGGGTCCGATCTTATGAAGATCTTGTAAGGTCACAGATAGGATTTCAGGACTGCCAGGGGCTATGTCATGCTTGCATTTCCCACCGTTCTCCCCATCCTCTCCCTGTTTCTTCCGTCCTTTTCACCCCTCATCTTTGATATTCACTGAGCCTTAGATGATATAGATGTAAAATAGTCATTAAATCAATTTGAATGAGAGCTTATCTTTAAAAGGAAATATGTATATTATGCTATAAGAGATTTTTGCCCAACATGTGTCTTTTGGTTATATATCTATGAGATAGACATTAGATAATTGAACCAAATTAAATAATGCGGAGACATCTAGACACACCTTTACCTGGCCTCTATTGATGCCGGATACTATTCAGATGCAGCTTGTAATAAGCTAATGTCTCCTTAACAGATAATTAGATACACAGTCCCACCCATAACCAAGAAGCTGTTTACAATTCATACCTGCTGGGTGAGGGAAAATCATTTTTTTCCCGACAGTGACAGTGAATATATTAACTGCACTCCAGGGCAGGCCCTATTGGTCAACACAAAAATGGACTCCATGTTTTTGTGTGTGAATACTTTTGTTTGCTTGTTTTATTTTGGTATTTTTTGCCTTTTTTTGGTTTGTTGCTATTCTTTTTTTAGAGAGAGGGAAAGAACATGAAATTGGGAGGGTAGGGAGATGGGGATGCTAGGAAAGGGGAAAGAATATGATCAAAATACATCATATGAAAAATATTAAAGACGGTAAATACAGACAAAACAAAAGGAAACAAAAAGAGCCCCTCCCCTTTACCAGCCCTCTCTCTTTGGATATCAGATGAAATCAAAGAGCCCATTATTGTTCATTGACATGGAAGAATAAGTGGCATGGAATGTTCCCTTCCTAGTCTTGCCCTTTTCGGTAAACAATCTACATTTATCCAGCTGCCCAAGTCAGAGTGCTGGGAGCTGTCCTTAATTCTGCCCTTTCTCTGAGTTCAGCCGCTACATTTTACATGTGTGTTTGAGTCTTCAAGACAATATCTAAGCTGAACCTTATATACAGCTCCAAACTTACACAATAATTCCCATTTCCCCAGATTTGAGACAATCCAGAAGTGATGAGTCATTAAGCATAATAAATATAATAAATCAATTAATTCAGCCATTATGTCATCATTCATGGCTTCTTTTTTTTCTCATGAAAGATGTTCTAAATTCTTGATGATGTCTTTGTTTCTCCCTACCCATATATATTTAGGAAACCCTAGAACCACTGACATCCTTCCTTGGCTTTTATAAAGTTAAGTTACATTCTTGTCCTTCGCGCAACTTTGATGTGGCCTGGTTGATAAGCAAGATATCCTTTGTCGCGATGTGAAAATCTAAATTAACTCAGTGTCTTTTAAGTCGCCTCCCCACTGGTCTCTGAATTTTACTATTGCCTCTCAAATTTTTTTGCAAATAAAATATAATAATCTTTTAAAAATGTAAATCAAATTATGCTAATACTGTTTTAAAGCTCTAGTGGTTTGCTGCCTTATGGAGTAAGATGGAAAGTTTACCGTGACCTAAAAGGACTTCCATTTTCTGATTCTGTTTCAAAACCATTTCCTACTTCTCTTCTCACTTCTTTCTGTAATTCTTGCTGTTCCCTAACCAGGACAAGCCTTATGACCTTTGCACTTGGGAATATTGTTGCCCACGGTGGTCATTTCTAGATCTTTGCCTGGCTTGCTTTCTCTTGAGTTTGTACCTTGATTTAAATTTTGGCTTCTGGGAGAGGCCTTCCCTGGCTTTAAACAGCTCCTCATTCAGTGCCCTGCCCACCCTCCATCCCTTATCCCCAACCCTCATTTAGTTACTTTTGAAACACTTTAACACTGCCTATGACTGCATCTTGCATGTGCCTGCTTATTTCTCCACTAGGATGTAAACTCCACATAGGCCAGGTCTTGTCTTTTCACTCCTAGAGCAAGAACTTGCAGACAGTAGGTGCCTTAGCATCCCTTACAGGATCGATTGACATTCGTTTGACAAGCCTCAAAGTACTCATACTTCAAGACATAAAGCTATCTTGAAGTAAGACATAAAGATGTCCATGTGAGACAATGAAATATCAAGTGTCTTATAAGATACAGTGCTTGCTTTGCTCAGAAATATCACTTTCTAGATGACCCCCTGGAAATTGGTTCTAACTTACAAGTTGCTTCTCTCGTACCAGGTGTTCCAGTTCTTCATTTGATAGCTTCTCCCTTCCCGGAAGTCTGGCACACCATGGATGACAGTGAAGAAAATCTGAATGAGTCAACCATTGACAATCTAAACAAAATTATTCAGGTCTTCGTGTTGGAATATCTTCACTTGTAGTGTTTAAATTTAGTTTGTGGTAATTGCTTTTGTTTCAAATTCAGAAGTCAAGGTGTTATTTAAATAATCTGATTCCAGGGAAATGTTGTACTAAAACTTCCATCCTAACAGATCCATTCTGTAGGTGAATGAGTATGTGATCAGTGAACCATAGAATTCTACAATGCCTTTGATTGCTCATTAATTTTCATCTAGAGACAAGAAAGGAACATGTAAAGAAATCAAAAATAAACAACTTTTGAAACTCTTTAAATGAAAACTTTAAAATGACTCTAAATTACTTATCAATATCATACTTCTAAACACTTCTTAAATATGATGATGGTCTACAACATATAACTGTAGTTTTATATGTTATGTTATAGTGTCTTATATAATGTGTTATGTAATACAATACAGATATGTATTTTGACAGCTCTTACATTTCTTCAAGAAAGCTTTGTGGAGTATATTTCTTGGAAATTAAAGTCTGAATTAAATGTTATATAGTTGGTTTGTTTTCCATGTCCATAAATGAGAAAGTGTGTTTTTTAATGAATATTCTAGTTTTCTAGAATTTTACACCTTAATTTTTTTTGTAAAAATGATATATAGTGGGTAACAAAACAATTGGAAAAGGATACAAAGATATAATCCAGTTGCATTAACAGAATCACTATGGCCTCTTTAATTGGTCTCAGTTTTTATCGCACATATTTCTTATATAATCAAACTACATCTCTAATTTGGGGGTGCTTCCTCCCATTAATGTAATTCTAAGACGTGTATTTGCTGTTTGAATCTTGGGTTAGATAAAGACAGAAAAGACCACCAAGTGTTTCCTCAAGAGTTAATGTTCAAGTAGCATTACAGTAGCGCATAAACCTCATTTTCCTGCAGTTAGATTTTTCTGGTATTCAGATTTGGTAGAGTATAGCTTTTTTTTTTCCTGGAGACACTTAGGAATCCTGGATTATCTTTAGAGATAAGAAACAATTTATAAATAACAATCTTGATCAAACGAGCACTTCGGAAATTTGATTATTCCATATAATTGAAGTTAGTTGGGGCCACTGCTCTCTGTATGTTCTGTTTTCAGGGCAGACATGGTGGAAATATTCAGTGATTTTTCTGAGGGTTTGTGGAGAGCGGCATAAACTGGGCTAGCTGTGAAGCATTGTTGACTTTAGCCTTAATAGCAGTAGAAGTCCTGGACAGTAATTTATTTGCTAAAACATAAGTTCTAGGTAGGAACAGGAAAATCTATAATTTTAATGATGTGATTGCATAATTATGTACAGTGGTATAGTCACTATAATATATAAAACATTGCAATGTTTTATTTTACACAATTAGAATTTTCGAGGATTTCTTTATATTTTGCAGTGCTGGTTCTCAGGATACAAGGATGTCTTTGCGATCTAACTTTAAAACTTTAAAGATTTATTTTTTCCATATGACTGTTTTACCTGCATGCACATGTGCAGCACATAGTTCCTGATGCCCTGGGAGACCAAAAGAAGATGTCATACCCTCAGGAACTGTCACAGAGGGTTATGAGCTACCATGTGGATGCTGGGAACCAAACCTGGGTCCTCTGCAAGAACAAGTGTCCTTAACCACTAAGTTGTCTCACCAGCCCCTCTTTCCTTTTCTCTTTTCTTTTTTCTTTTCTTTTCTCTTCTCTTCTCTTCCCTTCTCCTTCCTTCCTTCCTCCCTCCCTCCCTCCTTCCTTCCTTCCTTCTTCCTTCCTCCTTCCTTCCTCCTTTTTCTTTCCTTCTTCATTCCTTCCTCTCTCTCTCTCTCTTTCTTTTTGAGACATAGTCTCATTTATGCCATTTTACTCTTGAACTCATTGCATAGGTGAAATTACTTTAAACTTCTGGTTATTGTCTTTTCATCAGAGATTATAGACATGTGCTATTATTGCATGCAGTTTCCAAGGTTCTGGGGAAGGAACATCAGGGCTTTGTGTATGCTAGGCAAGCACTCCATCAGCTGAGCTACCTCTCCATCAAGAACAAATAGTGACTGAGTGTCAGTCACTACTATTGACTTGTAGTCTTGTATATTTTTTGCTAGTGCTGTCCTCAGACCTCAGGAGGCAGGTGGTTACTACTGTTACTTTACAGTGTACAGAATAGTTAAGAGCATCCTTTAAAATCATGCAGCTAACATATGGCAAAAGTGGAATCTGATCCCAGAATTTTGGAGTCTGGCCTTAAAGCTCACACGTACTCTGTGGTCCAGAACTTTCCATGCTATTGTTAATGTTAAACAAAGTGACAGTTGCATATTGAACATTTCCCAGGTCATTCCCTCAGTCTGGGTCACATTCTTGAACCTTCGTTGCTAAGATTCACTTCACAGTGTTAGGGATCAAAAGCACGTCACTTATATGCAGATTTATTTCTCTGCCATACCGAAGGCTATATTTGCATCAGCTTGTGCACAACAGAACTCAACACAAGTGGTTCCAGGGCTAAAGAATCTAAGCCACAAAGTGGGACTAAAGGGAGCTGAGTTTTCCAGATTAATTTATATATATATATACACACATATATATACACACACGCACACACAATCCACACACATATGTGTATATATATACACACATACAGAAAAATGTACATACACACACAACGAAACAGTAAGAGGAGTTTGTGGAAGATACATTCCTTTTAACCCTAGAAAATAAGTTACTGTATTGATGACACATGGTTTAAGCAATATTAGGCAGCAGAAAAATAGTTTCAGTCAGGAATCTGAACTCCAGTTGACAGTGCTGCAGACAGAATTATAAGCCCCAAAATGATAAGCTCCTTTTGAGGGAGAGTGGAATTAATAGGAGATCACTATAATCTGTCCAGTCGGCATCTGCAGGATGAGTTTTAGAGGAATTGGAGGATGTGTGGAGGCAGGGTACAGGAGAAAGGGAAAACACACGCAGCCTAATGCAGCGAAGGCTTCCTGCTTTGCAGCAGAGCATGGTTCTATATCATTAAGGGTCTGTGCGAATCCGGGGGAAGCCGTCATGATGTCATAAGGGGAGACACTCTGGGGCATGAACTTTGAATGTAATCTCTGAAATGCATTTTGTGTAATTCATGCCGGTCAGAAACATTACTTTTTGAGAATTGCAGCTGCAGAGGCAGTGCACCATACATGTTATCCTGCATTGGGAATTTTTCATTGTGCGTTTTGAAGTATTTTTGTTCTTGTTGTTGTTGTTTTCAGGTTTATTGAAAATGACAGAACAGACTCAAACGGCTCCACGCGGTGTTTTGAAATTCATCCCCACTGTAGGCTGAGTGACCTGCGGGTTGGAGAGACTGCCGAAGTCCAGAAGCTTCAGCATCTCCTTGGTGTCAGGATCTACCTCAATGATATCCTGATCCAGGGCTGAGACCTCAGGAACGCAATTATCCCTCCTTTCTCGTTCTTCCTCCTGCAGTTTGATAGAGATACCCCTGACAGGGCCTCTCTGAATCCTCNTTTTGAAATTCATCCCCACTGTAGGCTGAGTGACCTGCGGGTTGGAGAGACTGCCGAAGTCCAGAAGCTTCAGCATCTCCTTGGTGTCAGGATCTACCTCAATGATATCCTGATCCAGGGCTGAGACCTCAGGAACGCAATTATCCCTCCTTTCTCGTTCTTCCTCCTGCAGTTTGATAGAGATACCCCTGACAGGGCCTCTCTGAATCCTCTTCATCAGATGCGTGACATAGCCGGCTATCTTATTGCGGAGTTTCTTGCTGGGGACGATAGCGATCTCCTCGCACACGCGCTTGTTGATGTGGAAGTCATTGCCCAGGTGCTTGTAGTACTTCTCGATGATGACCCGGGCCGCCTTCTTCACGGTCTTGGTGTGGACGCGGCCCATGTCGACGGGTCCCGGTAAAAGAGCCGTTTTGAAGTATTTTACAACCCCTAAGAGAACAGTTTGTATGTTTTGCCTATGAGTGTCAACCCAGCAATTTTTCTTCTTCAAGAAGTGAGTTCAAAGGAAAATACTCATAAAAGGATATTCATAACTTTGGCTTCTAAAAAAAATCACGAGCCTGTTATTGTAGCTTGAGGGCTGTGGCTGGAGGAGAAAAGACAGATCCTTACAATGGAGAAGTGTTTCCAGTTCCCAGAAGAACAAGGCAGACCGTGTTAGCAGCCACAGTTCCAGCTCCTCAAACATGTTTTGCGAAGCCTCTTTCATTCATCAAAGAAACACATTGACTATGGTGTCCCAGAAAAAAATCATGTGAAAAGCTGAACATTGGCCCCATCCCACCAGCCCTGCTGAAGATTTTCCTTCAAGGAGGTACGGCTAGAACTCTATAGATTACTCCATTCTGTAAGGGCATCGTGTGGGGTGCTCCCAAAGTTCACCATACTCTGTTCTGATGAATATAACATCCCAGGATCTTGGGAAGATGCAAACTTGATGAATGAGGATGCAGAGATCATGAAAGTAAAGAGGAGGTGAGGCAGACTCTTCACTAACCCACTAATGTGGGGGCATTCCTTCAATTTTCTAACCGTGAAGGTCTGGATAGTCTTCACAGGCATTCTTCCTGCCTACTTTAACTTTCAAAGATGAATGTAAGAAAACTGAGGTTTCTCTCAGTTTCAGGGCTACTGTACATGCAGCCTGAAACTCTAGAAGGAGTTTTGAAGTGGTTTGACTTCCTTCCACCCTTCGTACTGCTTCTCTGACACCTACAGTTTATCTTTTTCAGTCTTCAAAAAGTAAAGACTTCTGCTGCAAGGGGCAGAAGCTGTGTCTAAAACCACTGTCATAGAGAGGAACGATACTGATTAGCTAGGAGTAGGGTGGTGGTGGCGTGTGCTCCTCAAATCCTTTTACCCCTGAAAATTGGCTCCAGAGTCCAGGAAATACACCCAACAGCAATAACTTATGACAGTTTTGAAGCAAGCTGGATGAAAGGACTGACTGCCTGTATCGTGGCTGGATCCCTCAGCCTCAACTTGGTTGGCATGCTCACGCAATGTGAAGCCATTGTATTGTGCTCATATTTCAAAGGCAATGCACGGGACATGGCCCAGCCTCCCAAGCATCTCCAAATTTGCCAGTGGAGAGTGTGGACTATTTGGGAATTTATATCAAGAGCACACACTTGCCCAGAAGAGAAAGCAAAGTGGCTTAAAACAAAATACTCAACACCACAAACACTTCGAAGGTAAATTTAAAACCAATAAAGTATAAATAACATTACATATAAATAACCTTGGAAATGTTTCTGTATCTCACCTACTTAGGACTGTGGGTACAAAAGGTCATTGGTGTGCATGTATTTAATAATTATAGATTTGGCTAAGCGAGACTGACATGTAGTGAATTATGTTGCTGGAGCCATCAAGGCAGAGATGCGAATGAGAGGAGCCATTCCCAGCCATCAGTTTCACTGCTGTTCTCATGAGGCTTGCAGGAGCCTATTTTCTTGTAAAAATGAATTCCACACCTCTCCTCCAAGCTAACTGACCTTGCTGGAGGCTTAGTCAAAGCAGTCTAGAAAAACGATGGACACATGCATTAGATATGTAACACATTTTCTCCTTTTATTGACAGAAGAATTAAAGGGTTTTTTTTTGTTGTGTTTTGTTTTGTTTTTTGAAACAAGAGTTTTTCTGTAGCTTTGGAGCCTGTTCTGGAACATGCTCTGTAGACCAGATTGGTCTTGAATTCACAGAGATCCACCTGCCTCTGCCTCCCGAGTGCTGGGATTAAAGGTGTGCGCCACCACAACCAACCTGCAAGAATTAAAGGTTTTAAAATCACTTTAAAACTTTAGATTTTTATTTCCCTTTTTTAATGGGGAAAATGATATAAAACAGAGATGGTTAAGTATATATCTTTTTTTTTAGAATGGTAGTGATCCATTTTAATTATGTTAGAGATATATCATGTCAAGTAATTTATTATCATACTTTTAATAGACTTATCCATGATTGATATATTATTGTCCTCATTTTCTAAAGAAAGGAACATAGAAATTAATTAATTCTTTGTTGATGCTAAGATTGGATTCTAAAGACTTTAATTGCCAATATATGGCATAGCTACTTTCAGGCTGGTTATAAAGGCATTAGAAAAATTTCCAGTTTATTGGTGGTTTTCATCATGAGATGGAACCACTTAGTTAGGGAACATTTTGTGGTGTGTGTGTGTGTGTTGGAACACGAGCATACTTGACTTCAAGACAATAAACACAACAAGCAATTTTTCTACCTCTATGCCCATGATGTCATCAATGAGAAATGGTGACTCATTTTCAATTTTCTCAACATTTAGAGGTGAAGCACTCAAGGTTCTTTTGATACCAAGTGACAAAAATCAAGCCAAAACAATCCCCTCAAAAAATAAAATCAATCTATCAACCAACCAACAATAACAACAAAAGCAGCAGAAAACCAACCCCAGTTCTAATTTATCCGACCAAAAGAGGAAGCTGCAGGCAGGCAACAGACGTCACACTTTATCCTTCTCATCTACCTGCTTTGCCCTTTGCTGAGTAAACTCTCATCTCTCCCCATAGGCAAGAGAGATGCTAGCTAGTAGTCCGGGTTCATATTCCCATAGCTTCAGTTTTAATGAGAGGAGAGTCTATCCTCTGAACATTTCACCAAGTCTTAGGCTTGGTTACTGCAGATTCAAATGAGTTCTAGAGCCTTTGGTGATCCAGTCTTGGATGGGGGATGAAACACACTGGTTGAACTTAGGTCCATCACTACATTTGAGGGAAGGCGTCTGTACCAAACTGCAATGATGATGGTGGGGCAAGATGCCGTTTTCTCAGAGAGTAGTGAAATGATGCCTTATAAATGAGCAAAACCGTCCATCAGAGCAAGCAAGCTGAGGAACTTCTTGCAGATCCTAAGGTATGGGTTCTCTTCTTGTCCTCTTATTATATAAACCATGTAACATTACAATAGTCTTTGAGAATGAGAACATACTTGATAGTTCATTAAAGTTTATAAAACACGAGGCCAAATTGTTAGAAGAAGGCACCCTGCTCTAACACTGTAAATATGAGCAGACCAAGGCACCCTGCTCTAACACTGTAAATACGGATCTGAGATTCTGAATCGGCAGGCTGCATTCATCATTCAGTCTCCTGCAATGAAATGCAAGTTTGTCAAAGGAAAGTAGACTTGCATCAACAGAACTCTCATTTCTTCAAGATAATTATCTCTTTCCTATCTCTCTCGAAAGAACTTGAAAAGCTTCACCTAAGGTAGAAGTTCTTAACCTGTGGGTCACAACCCTACTGACAAATCTATCTCCAAAAATATTTCCAATACAATTCATAATACTAGTAAAATTGCAGTTATGAAGTAGCAACAGAAATAAGTATATGGTTGGTGTCACCATAACATGAGTAATCGTATTAAAGGGTTACAACATTAAGAAGGTTCTGAGCCACTGATGCAGGGAAAAAGGTCAACTTATTTCAATTTGACAGAAGATGGATAAATCATTTCAGAAACCAAGAAAAATTTCGGACCCCAAAGAGTGTACCCAGGAAGGTGAACTTCCCACCATAAGAAGCCAACAATGATGGAGGAGTCCTGGTCCAGGCACCATTGAGGTCAGGAAGTTTGGAAAGCTGAAGACTGAGGTCAGCTCGGGAGGAAAACATTTGTTGACTCTGAGTGCAGAAGTTATGTTCAAAATCTTCAGTCATCACTTTGTTTCAAAAACATCTGCTTCTTATACCACCCCTCAGATGCCCATAAGTGTTATCAGGCCAATGCAGAGGTGGTCTAGGGTATAAGTCTTTATCACGGTCATTGTAAGACCACGGCATGGGCAGAGCAGAATGAAGAGATTGTTAGTCAAACATTGAATCTAATTTTGTTGAAACTGAAAGCTGGCCTTAGAAATCATCAGCACCGTGAATTTTGTCTTCAGCTTTAAGTGTTTTCCAGTTCACATTCTCATTGACACAGTGTGCTCCAAGTCTGACCCAGCTGGACTCAGGAAGGTTATGGTTTCTCCAGTTGCCGCCCCGAGGGTCCAAGTGACACAACTCAGAAATACAGGCCTTGTATAAAGCACTTAAATAGATGAGATACACGAGCAGACCAAGGCTTAGCTATTGCCCTCTCTCCATTGGTCTACTCTGAGCAGCAGTGTCTCCAGAAGAGACAGGTGTGGAAATCCAGTTGTCATTTGATGCAAAGCTGGCCACCTTGGAAATATCCCTTGCATTTGCCTTCTTCCTCCTCCTGCCCTACTTCCTACTCCCTTCATTTTGACTTCCCTGAAATTGCCCACCCCCTTAGAAAACACAAACCATAAGGTTTTCCCCCAGGCTCTGGTTTCTTGGGAACACAAACCTGTTAGCCAGTTCTGTTTTTTTAAAACTAAAATACAAGGACGTCACTTCCTTCTTTCCCTCCAATCTCTCCCATGTCCCCCTTCACCTTCATTCAAACTGATGGACCCCTTTTCTTTGATTAAACATGTGTGTGTATGTGTGTGTGTACGTGTGCGTTTGTGATTACTATGTATATATAATACTATATAATAATTTTATATGTAAATGATGTATATTCATAAATATATGCATACAACCTGCTGAGTCCATTTTTGTTGCTTGTGTGTCTATAATTTCAGGGCTGACCACTTTGTACTGGATAACCAATTAGGAGAGTCGTCCATGGCAGAGGCTAACTCTTGTCCTGTCAGCAATCACTAGAAGTGCTGTAGTTCTTTTTTAGGGATGGGAGCCTGTGAGAGTCTCCCTTTCTTTGTTAACATGTCTGTTGATATTGTCATTGTTTAGGTCTCATTTAAGCAGTTGTAATATTGAAGTATCATGGACATATCTTCCTTGTCATTTCTGGGAGACAAGAACTCACAACAGACTTGCTGGTCTTCTAGCTCTTATAAACATTCTACCATCCCAGCCCCATATTCTGTGAGGGGGGTAGAGCCTTAGATCCAGAAGTTGTGTTGTAGCTGTCCCTACAGGCCATTGATGTTTGCATTATGATCAGTTGTGGTTTTCTGTAGTGATCTGTGTTTGCTGTAAAGAGTAACTTCTTGGGTGGGGAGTGAGTTACACTTATCTGTGGGTTTAAGGTTAAATTTTAGAATGCAATTAGGAATTATGCTGGCCCACTAAAGAGGTAGTTTTTAATCTTCCTTTAAGATCCACCACCTCACTAATCCCATGTAGTTAGTAAAGTTTCTAGTATCTGGATGGATTTCCCTACCTTTGAGTGGGTCATAAGTCCAATTAGATAGCTGTTGGTTACTACCAAGCTATGGGTGCCACTATGGCACTCTTTGGGATAACTTGCTATGCTGGTCATTGTTGTAATTCAGGATTGTGCTGTTATGCCACAGCTGGATAGGACTATTGATCCTTGGCAGCCTACACTGTATGTTCTGCTCTATGAAAGCTAGAACACAGATGGGGAGGCTATCAGGATAAATCCAACTTGAATCTTGTGAGTCCTACGTCTGAAGTGCATTGTGTCTCCAACAGTAAGGCCTTATCTTTAGCCTCTGAGAGACAACTAAGGGTAACAGCAATAGACTATATTGTTTTGGGAGTCATTTGGACTACCCTAATCTACAACTGAAATGGAGGTTTCTCATGCCAAGTGATATATTTCTTGTTCTTTTAAAAATAGCACTGATGGAAGTTATTTCTTTGTTGGTTATTATAATATTTCTTTATCCCCTAGAATGTGAGCTCACATGAAGAGATGGGACTTTATTCAATTGCCTTCTGAAGCCTTGGTGAGCAGCTCAGCACTTGGCACATAATAGATAATTATTAAATACTTGTTGGATGAAATTTACATGTGAGGAAATATGTCTTTCCCAATCCTGGACCTTCAGCCAGCATTTGTAAGTGGCACAGGCAATACAAACTAATCTTTGGTCTCATTAGTGCCTAATAATTATCTTGGCATGTCTTGCTTTTGATCTACCCTTGATCTTGTTTTCTTTGTCCTCACCTGTCACCTGCAGCAAGAGCATCCTCCCAGTTGAACTTGTGACATTCTGCCCTCCTTCATCTGCACTCCATGCAGTAGTCAGAGAAATATTTTAAAGTCACATATGCCATAGAACCTCATCACTATTTTGCTTGACATTCCTGGTGCTATTAAGGTGCACTAAGAATTAATAGGGGTTTTCTCATATAGTTTCACTCAAAAGTCACTTTCTCCCATCCTCTGTCTATTATTGCTCCATATGCTTCTTGGCTGTTCTTGAACTTACTCAGCTCTTACCTGATGAAAAAAGGTTTATGGATATTGTTTTTCTGTACACACAATTATCCTTTACTCCCAGCTCATCTTCTTTGTATTTTCAAAGAAGTCTTCCTTCATATGTCCTTATCATATACATACACACATATGTGCATCTCTTGACATTTACCTTATTTCCTTTCTTACATTTCTTTCAAGTTGTCATCACTTTTTGGGGAAATCTTCCTTAAGAATCATCATATTATGATGGGGCATCGCAAGGGTATATTCCTAGGAGTGGTATTGCTGGATCC